>JAOPHQ010005978.1:0-255000 GCA_030340625.1 Merluccius polli
ACCCTACCCCTCTACCTCCACCTGACCCCCCCCTCTCTGAACCCTACCCCACCTGACCCCCCCTCTCTGACCCCTACCCCACCTGACCCCCCCCTCTCTGAACCCTACCCCCACCTGACCCCCCCCTCTCTGACCCTACCCCACCTGACCCCCCCTCTGACCCTACCCCACCTGACCCCCTCTATCTGACCCCTACCCCACCTGACCCCCTCTCTGACCCTACCCCACCTCACCCCCCCCCCCCCCTCTCTGACCCTACCCCACCTGACCCCCCTCTCTCTCTGACCCCTACCCCACCTGACCCCCTCTCTCTGACCCTACCCCACCTTACCCCCCCCCCCCCCCCTCTCTGACCCTACTCCACCTGACCCCCTCTATCTCTGACCCCTACCCCACCTGACCCCCTCTCTCTGACCATACTGCATCTGGACTTTGGAACAGTTGTATGCAGACTGAGCTGTTTAGACAAGGACTGGGAAGCCAGTATTGCATGAATTCTATGTTTGATTGTAGCAAATGGTATAATGTATGATATGTGGATTCAACCTAGACTTTGGACCACTTGGTGAAATGTGTGGAGGAGGGACAACTAAAGGGTTAAACGCCGCCTGTATCCACTAGATGGCGACAAAACTACCCGCAGTGCGTGCGTGTCGACATCCATGTGCTAATCCCAGCCGTGAGTCCATAGTGGAAAACACGCCCACCGAGAAAGTTTGCACCAATCTGCCAGGAAGGCTTTGGGAAGTCAGGTGGTGGCAAAAAGTTTCCAGACCAAAAAAAACAGAACAATGTTTTTAAGAGCTAAAATGTTGTCCATATTGAACTTCACATTCACTTTTTCCACATTTCTCCAGCCCAAGGAAAAATGTCCCTTCCCCCACTCTGTATAACCTGTATAACCTAGTATCTCTTGTGTAGGCATTGTACCTGCATCAGCTAGTACTCAGTGACATTGTTTTGCTTCTCCTGATACTCAGAATCAAATACAAGTATTTGACGGCTTGTATTTGATATTAGAGTATCAGGAGAAGCAAAACAATAGGTATATGTTCCAACAACCTGAGTAAACCAGGAGCATTGTGATTTCAAACAGTACCCACTGTCTCGGCCCACTGGACTGACTGTCTCGGTCACTTTGTTTTCCGGACGTCCGTAAGCTTCCAGGGTTCGAGGAAAGACAGATGACTCTAGTCAAATAGACAACAGAGGGAAAAGATCACAACAACATATCCCCATATACAAACATACACATTGACTATTACCTAACACAGATAAAGTAAAATGCATAATAAACCAAACTTAACCACAAACCCTCTACCCACTCCTTCCTTACCACTTTAACAAGGCAAATTAACAAGGTAATTGGCAACTGCTGGAGTCCTGTGGCTGCATTTCCACATGTGTGCACTTCATGAGAACACGCCCCCGGAAGTAAACCTCGAAGAGAGCGATTAGTAGATGCCCAAAATAAAAGCACAACATAACAAAAGTTAACTTCCTGAATATTCTGTCAATGTACACGTGTGTCTCTTCTTCGCCTTAAAGGTCCCCTATTTTACCACCGGGGGGGTATACTACGAAGCTCGCTGAACATACCCAGGCTTTCTTGGGAAAACCTCGATTGCTAAATACAAAACTCGCAATCAGAGTTAAACGGTTCCACGAAGCTCACTTAAAGTAAGTTTGTCAAGCCAGGTTTTCCGCTTTAGTTTCAATGCGCGTTCACATAAAAAGTGCATAACCCAACGTCATTCACCTTGACGCAATGGATCCGATGGAGCGAACACGGGCTATGTCACTCAGGAGGAGCAAGTAGTGATTATGAACTCATACGAGGAGTTTAAAAAGCAAATAACGGCAAGGGGCGATACAGTTGCCCATAATAAGGCTAGGGAGGCGTGCTGGCAAAAAAACAGATTCTGTGAAACCGCGGTGAAGTTAGTTTTAGGTTGGATATTCAACGGACATTCAGTCCAGTTCTAGCCGCGACTTCACGGAGGTTTGCACCTCGCATATGGAGGACTAAAAGTGCCAAAATTAAATAAATAAATACACCATTAAATAATTACTTAAATGTGTCATTAATTAATTACAATTGGAATTAAATACTTCAATGTGTCATTAATTCATTAAAATACCGATTAATTTTATGTAAAAACACATATATAATCATTTCACTATTTAATTAATTTACATTTACATTTCATGATTTACATTTCATGGTCCTGTGTTGCAGTGCTTCATGAATTGTCAAACTGTCAAACTCGCCCATCAAAGTTGGTAGGCGGATCCTAATGCCTGATTGGTTACCCTGCGCATCAAGTCAAGGCAAATCAATTCCAGATAATGGATTGATGCAGAGCTAGTTCCAATACACTGGGTGGCGCTATTCCCCTCTACGTTGGTTTAGATACTCTATTAAACAAAACTGTCTGTTCCTACTTCCACATCCTCTGCTAAGTCTAAAACGTCTCTCACCAACTCCCTAGAAAGTTCATGAAGATCCTCCATTTTCTCTATCCAGGCACTCTACTTCAGACCAAAGCAATGGATCAGACTAGATTAGCGTTAGCGCCACCCACTGACTTTGATGGGCGAGTTTGACAGTTTGACAATTCATGAAGCACTGCAACACAGGATCATGAAATGTATGTAAATCATGAAATGTAAATGTAAATTAATTAAATAGTGAAATGATTATATATGTTGTTGTTTTTTAACATAAAATTAATCTGTATTTTAATGAATTAATGACACATTTAAGTATTTCATTCCAATTTAATGAATTAATGACACATTTAAGTAATTATTTAATGGTGTATTTATTTATTTAATTTTGGCACTTTTAGTCCTCCATACTCGCAGAGCCTCGCGGTGAATCGCTGGAAACTGATTTAGGGACCGTCAATAAATTACTTCACGTAAATATATCAATACAAAATACTTGCAGTTTTTTCAATAGTTTCCATGTCATGTGACCCAGTGACTCCAAACCAGTATCTAATTGTATTATTAAACCCGAAGAATAAGACACACCACTTGTTATGGTATTTTATTGCTTCCTCTATTTTATATGAATATTAATATGCAGAAATTATCTTTTTCTTTCAATAGCTTCTATGTCATGTGACCCAGTGACTCCAAACCAGTATCCAATTGTAAATCTAAAGCCTAAGAATAAGACACACCACTTTGTATTGTATTTTAGTGCTTCCTCTATTTTATATGAATATTAATATGCAGGAATTATCATATTTCTTTCAATAGCTTCCATGCCATGTGACCCAGTGACTCCAAACCAGTATCCAATTGTAAAAGTAAAACCTAAGAATAAGACACACCACTTTTCATGGTATTTTAGTGCTTCCTCTATTTTATTAGCTTCCATGCCATGTGACCCAGTGACTCCAAACCAGTAACTTGGCCATTCGCCTATGGGCCATGGCGTAAACGATTATTTTCGCTGCACTGGCTCTACCAAATGGTCTATCCTAGCTTGTCTGCAAGTTGGAGCTAGTAAGCTTATGGACATGAGACATAAACAGACCGCCTACGGCAGAGAGCATCGATCACACATGCGCACAAGGCACGGAAACAATATCACAGGGAATTGTTACCATTGAGAACCGTTCAGCTGGATCCTCCTAAGTGGACTCAGCTGACTCTTCCCATTCTGGGTCAGACTCCGGCTCGAACCTGTACGGTCTCACTGAGCGACCGCCATGATTACGGTAAATGACGCGTCAAGCTTATTTACCTTGAGCAGCATGGGCTCATTGCCATACATCCCACCTCTAATGAGGCGGCCAATCAGAGCACAGCTCATTACCATACATCCCACTTCTAATGAGGCGGCCAATCAGAGCACAGCTCATTACCATACATCCCACTTCTAATGAGGCGGCCAATCAGAGCACAGCTCATTACCATACATCCCCACGCCCCCACAAAACAGCCTGTTCTTCACAGTGGAGAAAATGACATACTCAGAAGCTGGATTTAGGAGTTTTTAATATATAAACTTCACTAACTTCTTGTGAAGACCCCAGGGAACAGTTTTAAAACCCCCAAAAAGAGTATACCTCTCCTTTAAGCAAAGAAATACGTTTGGTCAATAGTACAGAATATACAAGGCAACTAATTGCATTCAACAAAACATTTGATTATATTATATGTCCAGGGTGAGAAAGTCCTGTTTCTATCTGTCTGTGCTGGGGTTGATCACGCTCTCTACAACAGCACACATCTTGTATCTCTTCCACAGCATGCGAGCGTCCTGCTCCAAGAGTTTTCATAGGTGCCTCAGGATTTGGATTTGTACTTTTACCACCTCAGTTTCTGCCTGATTATCACCCCACAAGCCTCTCCATCTCTCCATCAGCCTGGTTATCACCCCACTAGCCTCTCCATCACTTCACTAGCCTCTCCATCTCTCCACCAGCCTGGTTATCACCCCACTAGCCTCTCCATCACTTCACTAGCCTCTCCATCTCTCCGCCAGCCTGGTTATCACCCCACTAGCCTCTCCATCTCTCCACCAGCCTGGTTATCACCCCACTAGCCTCTCCATCACTTCACTAGCCTCTCCATCTCTCCACCAGCCTGGTTATCACCCCACTAGCCTCTCCATCACTTCACTAGCCTCTCCATCTCTCCATCAGCCTGGTTATCACCCCACTAGCCTCTCCATCTCCACCAGCCTGGTTATCACTCCACTACCCTCTCCATCAGCCTGGTTATCACACTAGCCTTTCCATCACTCAACTAGCCTCTTCATCTCCCCACCATCCTGGTCATCACCCCTATAGCCTCTCCATCAGCCTGGTTATCACCACACTAGCCTCTTCACCACTCCACTAGCCTCTCCATCCCTTCACCAGCCCCACTTACCAGCCTGGTCATCGCTCCACCAGCCAGTCCATCTCTCCACCAGCCTTTCCATTGTTCCTACAGAAACCCTATATCACATACAGTATCTTACAGGGATATGAGCCAAAATTGTGTCAGTGTCTAACTGTATCTTCAAACATTTTTTAACGTTTTGGATGCTATAGATAATATATAGACAAAAAATTACATACCCTTGTTGCTTTTTGGATCGTTTATAGATAGATGGCTTGCTAGGTCATCAAAGATAGTCTCCCATGCTTTCACATGTCAGCTCTTCAATAGAAAAATAAGTGAAGTAATTAGCTATCTGCAGTTATACTTTCTTTTTGTACTGTTATCATCCACATTATATCTAGCTATCTAGTTAAGCTAGCTACCATTCATTGTAATCAGATTTACTAATACGGTTGAATCTAAGTGTTGCTAACTTTAACAATAAATCTAATAACCGCAGATAAACTTTGCATGCCAAAGAACATCAATAACTGCAATTAATTTGAGGTAAATGTAGGCCAACTGTCATCTAGTTAAGGTAGCGAAGTGTTGCTTACGTTAACTAACTGCATTTAGAATCTAACACGCTATTATCTTACGATAAACATTAATGAAAGCTGGCTATACATAAAACACTGAAAATGAATAGGGTTCAACTGGAACTCTTGGTCGCCCAATGACGCATTACTCTATGGGAGTGTCGCAACTTTCTTTCAATGAGTCTGCCATACTGTATTCTGAAATGTACCCATCCTACATATAGACCTACTGACAGAAAGATATGTATAGTTCATGTGTTTGCATTAGGGCTGTACGATTATGGCAAAAACGATTATTTTGGTCAATATTGATATCACAATTATTGAACAAGATTACTCTTTTTTGGAAACATGCATTTATTGAACATGAACATTTAAACAACTTGTCTTTTTAACAGTGGATTTCCTTTAAATATAATACAACTGAAAAACTACAAAAAAACAAAAAATGTAAAAAACAAACAAACAGATGAATAAATTAAAATAAATAATATATAATATAGACACATCATTTGCAACTTCCTCACGGCATTTATTATACAGGGCAGGCAGTGCAACTCTGGTGAAATGGTGACGCGATGGCATCGCGTAACGCTTGTTCAGTGGTTACCAGTTTCTTGAATCCCTGGTTGTTAACAGTGCTAATTGGGCACGTCTTTTGCTAGGAATAATTTGATGGCATCTGTTATTTCTTTATGTTTTTGAGAGCTGGGTGAGTAGGGGGTTGCATTATAAATAGTGTTGTTAATCGATGACTGTGTTGCGGTGGAAGAAGTCGAGGGGGCTTTACTTTTCTCTGTTCCTGTATTGTTTGGTCATAGACCACTTTGTGCTTGCTTTTTGAGATGATTAAACAAATTGGTCATATTGCCTTGTGGTGCAGACACCACCGTGTAACAAATCTTGCACAGTATTTGTTGTTGTTCCGCGTCGGACTCCTTGAAACCAAAGGGGCAATTGCTCTGCCGCTACGTTAGCCACTTTTTAGAGTTTAACACGGTTTTAAACTCGTCGGTGACGCAAGAAGTCACGTGACGTCTTAAGCTCCATTGCTGTGTCGTATAGTACCTGTGGTTTAACCTGCAGCTGCGTTTTACCTTGATCTCAATTGCTGTGTCTTCAGAGAAATTCACATCAGACACTAGGGGCGTATTTTGTGCGTGTTAGTCTAGTCTCGAAACGGACATGGTTTTAGAGGAGACTAAACCAGTTTGCAGGATGAAACAAGGCTCCATTATAACCGCCACACACAGAATTAGTTTTATTAATTATTATTAGTAGTATTAATAATAATGTATGATACATTTACACTTATTACGCCAGATAGGCCTTCAGTACAATAACAATATTGGACATAGTCGACTTGGAATGAGCAGTGATATTTCACGGCTCACGGGGCTCAGGTCTCGGTCGTGCGTCCGCTCAGCAATAGCATTACGCGCTTCAACTTTCAAGCGCTTCCATACATTCTTTAAATGTGCCGCTGCTCGGTCTCCTGCTGGAAGATCTACTGTTAAATGTGTTTGAGAGATCATCCCAAACAGACTTTCTTCGGAGCGTGGTGGTGGTGTCTTTCCTCTTCCACCGTGTCCACAACACCTCGAATGCAGTACAATAAATATAACTTCTGCTCCTCGTTATAGTTCTCTATCCGAGACATGTTCATCGTGTCAGGGGGGTATGCAGCAACAATTTTGGCGCCCCCCATAAACATTACGTGGTGCGCGGTTGTTGACGGGGTGTGTGTGTGTGTGTGTGTGTGTGTGGGGGGGGGGTGCTGCGCGATCGGGGGCGCCCCCCTGGTACGGCGCGATTGTTGAGGGGGGGGGGGGGGGGGGGGAAGTAATCGATTGATTGACGTAGGTAAGGGCAGATTCAGATTCCAGACTCAGATTTCCACAAAAAGTAGGCTAGACTATTTCATAATATATTTCAACATTATTTGCGTTTTATTATATTAAAGTTCACTTTACATTCCCATTAAGTTTTTGTTGGTAATTATAGCACAAAATGCATCCAACATTAAGTTAAGACTGCATCTGCTGGAGTATAACGGGAAATCAGAGTACTTCCGGTTTAACACGAGTTTTACTACGAATCAGCTGATCCTGTGTCGGTCAGTACACAGCAATCAGGTTTAACTTCGTGCGCAGCTGCGAGTTAAACTCCAAAACCTCCGGTTTCCGGAGTACGGTTTTAAACCGCAGCGCAGCTAACGCAATGCTAACTGACAGAGCAATTGCCCCAAAGTGTTTCCAAACAGCAGATTTGTTTTGACCTTTCTTGTTGACCAAAGGCTCTCTCTGTCATCTTGGCTAGAGCTGAACTATACATGTATGTATAAACATGTAGCCTATGTATAAACATGTATGTATAAACTAGTGTTGGGCATAGATTAATTTCTTTAATCTAACTGTAATCTTGGAATTAATCTAGATTAAAATGGCTCATTTGAATTCTGTCGAAGGCATTCATAATATGCGTGTGCTACCTAAATAATGACTAAAAATAAGTCTGCGCGATTGTTGACGGGGGGGCGCGATTGTTGACGGGAGTCCATTCACTCCAATAATAACCCGGTCACGGTGATAGATTACGCTAACCCTAACCCTAACCATAACCCTAACCCTTTTTGGAGTGAATTGTTTCACAGTAGACTGCGGACGCTCTGCTCTGCGAGCGGACGCTGTAGACTCTGCTCGTCTCTTACCAACGCGAACGGGTTTATGAGAACCCAGATCGTTTCACACAGACGCGGGAGGGTACCTTTTGCGTCAGTATCAGACGTCTAGGGGTGTGACAAATCGTCGGTATATTACGAGTTGGGATGAGAACGTGTTGTGCATTAAGGCGCCACTGCCCAGACCTATGACCGACGGGGGGGGGGGGGGGGGGGGGGGGGTCGCCGGGCAGAGAACGCAGCCGTTCCGCGGCGTTTACCTTCCTTGGTGGAAATCCGGTAGGCTATGTATAGACCCAGCTCCCAACCCAACTTTGAGAATAGATTAACGGCGATCATTTTTTTATCGCGCGATAAGAGTCGTAACTTGCGTTATCGCAGCGCGTTAACGCCGATAACGGCCCACCACTAGTATAAACATGTATGTATCAACATGAATATATAAACATGTATGTATCAACATGTATGTATCAACATGTATGTAGAAACGTATGTAGAAACATGTATGTAGAAACATGTATGCCACAGCCTGGCTGAGAGTTAGTTTGGGCTTTTAGGGAGGGGCGAAAGCGCACCGCTGTAAAGGAAAGGGGTGCGCTGGAGTGAACACATGACAAAACAAGAGCATCATTGTGAAACGGAATGCAGCAAAATAATCATTTTATTTCGATTATCTTTTTTTTTTCTTTTAAATTTTTTTTAATAAACTTTATTCCGTACCATTAAAAGAGAAAACAAAGAACAAAAAATTAATAATAATAACAATGATAATAATAACAACAGTCCGAAATGGAATAGGAAGAAGCAATGCTTATCTAGTCCTATCCCTATTTTTCATAATCGTTGGAAGACAAAATCGTAATTGAGATTAAAATTCGATTAATCGAGCAGCCCTAGTTTGCATTTAAAAATGTATTTGATCAGATTCCTGATTAAATCCTTTGCATACATGGTTTTGCCCTGGTTTTCTGGTTGGTTTGTGTCCTGTATATGTCTCCATTGTTCACCATAAAGGCCTGTACATGCTCGGGCGACTGCAGCACGTAAGCAACACCAGGGTCTGCCACATCAACGTCACCTAGCAACATGGTTGCAGTACATGTCAATCAAATCAAAGGCGCGGCAGCCACCTAGATGATGCGGACCACTGATTGGAGAATTGATGAGTGGGGCAGCGTGCGCAACCTTTCAGTTGCATGCTACAGCTAACCTAGCTTTGATCCCAATAAGGCGGCTTTGTTTGTTTGTTTGAATGATTGTCACCTGTGTCAATTAATTCATTGTATTCACCAGTGTGTGAATTTGTTTTTCTGTTTGCCTCTTGATCTTTTGATATTGTTAGCCTCCTTATTTAAATGCCATAACAATGCTTTATTATCCTGATTGAGCGTCTTTTCTAAGCTTTTGCTTGCTCTGTCACTGCTTTTGAACTGCTTTGGTATATCTTTGTTTGTGATTATAATATTATGATTTAAAGTCACACATTTGGATGACAAAAAAAGAAAAATAATAGCCACAGGGAGTTTACAGTGTGTGCGTGCGCATGTGTGTATAGACTTCAACTATTAAGAACTTTATTTTCATAATATGAATTTATTTGCGTAATACCTATAACTAAAACCCCAAACATTTGTTATAAACTCTGTGTGTGTTTTGTTAATAAAACAATTTAGAAGTTGTCAAATCTGAAAATAAATATTATATGCATTCCGCAATCTGTGTAAGATGGTGGCCAAACTCTTGGAGTATCATCCTCTGGGCCAGGGCATGGCAGTAGCCCTTCCTCTCTGCCTGTACAGCCTGGGCTAGCAGGCTGTCACAGGTGTCCTCCACCACAGCCAAAGTTATCAGAGACGGATAGCACCTAAACAAAAGCACATTAACAACCACAAAGATATTGAAGACAATAAGCCAATCTATGAGAATAAACCCAATCCAATAGTTATCTAATGTCTCAAATAACTATTGGCTTCTGTTCCATAGAAGAGATTAACCACCATCTCCATTAGTTAGTCAATGCTGCCAGAACAAGATCAGCCCCTGACCCAAGTGGAGTACCCTACCAGGTCTACAGGATATAAGTGGGGTGCCCTACCAGGTCTACAGGATATAAGTGGAGTGCCCTACCAGGTCTACAGGATATAAGTGGGGTGCCCTACAAGGTCTACAGGACATAAGTGGAGTACCCTACCAGGTCTACAGGATATAAGTGGGGTGCCCTACCAGGTCTACAGGATATAAGTGGAGTACCCTACCAGGTCTACAGGATATAAGTGGGGTACCCTACCAGGTCTACAGGATATAAGTGGAGTACCATGCCAGGTCTACAGGATATAAGTGGGGTGCCCTACCAGGTCTACAAGATATAAGTGGAGTACCCTACCAGGTCTACAGGATATAAGTGGGCTGCCCTACCAGGTCTACAAGATATAAGTGGAGTACCCTACCCGGTCTACAGGATATAAGTGGGCTGCCCTACCAGGTCTACAAGATATAAGTGGAGTACCCTACCAGGTCTACAGGATATAAGTGGAGTACCCTACCAGGTCTACAGGATATAAGTGGGGTGCCCTACCAGGTCTACAAGATATAAGTGGAGTACCCTACCAGGTCTACAGGATATGAGTGGGCTGCCCTACCAGGTCTACAGGATATAAGTGGGGTGCCCTACCAGGTCTACAGGATATAAGTGGAGTACCCTACCAGGTCTACAGGATATAAGTGGGGTGCCCTACCAGGTCTACAGGATATAAGTGGAGTACCCTACCAGGTCTACAGGATATAAGTGGGGTACCCTACCAGGTCTACAGGATATAAGTGGAGTACCCTACCAGGTCTACAGGATATAAGTGGGTAGGGGTACCCTACCAGGTCTACAGGATATAAGTGGGGTACCCTACCAGATCTACAGGATATAAGTGGAGTACCCTACCAGGTCTACAGGATATAAGTGGGGTGCCCTACAAGGTCTACAGGATATAAGTGGAGTACCCTACCAGGTCTACAGGATATAAGTGGGGTACCCTACCAGGTCTACAGGATATAAGTGGGGTACCCTACCAGGTCTACAGGATATAAGTGGAGTACCCTACCAGGTCTACAGGATATAAGTGGGGTGCCCTACAAGGTCTACAGGATATAAGTGGAGTACCCTACCAGGTCTACAGGATATAAGTGGGGTACCCTACCAGGTCTACAGGATATAAGTGGAGTACCCTACCAGAAGTGGAGTACCCTACCAGGTTTACAGGATATAAGTGGGGTACCCTACCAGGTCTACAGGATATAAGTGGGGTACCCTACCAGGTCTGCAGGATATAAGTGGAGTACCATGCCAGGTCTACACGATATGCCCCAACATTTAACATTTTTTCAAAGTGAGCTGTGGGGGGAGAGTAGGTTTTGCTGTGTAACACCCCATTCACAACTTGGGTTGAGTCAGAGACCCTATATTGTATCGGAAAAGCAAGCCCCCTGAACTTGCATCTGTTATTAAATAATCAATATCCTGTCAAACTGTTCTCTACTCCTTTTAACAAACGGTGCTGTGCTAAAAAAGAGCACAACTCACGTTTCCTTGTGCATCTTCTTATCGGAGCTGACTTCTGTGTGGTCCCGAACCCTGGTCTTCATCTCTGAATTATCCTCAAAGTTTAGACAGCCCACACAC
Source organism: Merluccius polli (assembly GCA_030340625.1). NCBI lineage: Eukaryota > Metazoa > Chordata > Actinopteri > Gadiformes > Merlucciidae > Merluccius > Merluccius polli. The sequence goes on from JAOPHQ010005978.1 coordinate 11,777, forward strand.
TTACAGGTAGAGGAGCACACCATCTTGGCCTGCATAGAGACACAATGGGAGACAGTGACATAACCATTTTTAAAGCTAGGGTTCTGTCATAACCAGTAGTGAAGGGTAATTATAGCATTTTCTACAGAAACTAATAAAGTTAGATTTTTTTTAAATGCACTTTTTCAGCATCAGTACGCATCAGCTTTGCTGCAATAGTATCCCACTATAGTAAAACCTTTGCTTGCCAAAGAGGATGTTTTATATTCATTCACATTGCACATTTCAATACAAGTGACAAATGGTTTCACACCAAAATAGAAGAATACAAACAATGGTTTAAATGAATACAAAACAAGAAAATCTTTTTTTAATATAAATCAAATGGTATACAAAATATTTAAATTCAATGGTCGCTTATGAGTGGGTCTGCATTATTTATTTTATTGAAATAGAAAATCTTGCATGCAACGATATTAGGAATAGAGCCTGACTCCTGGTCTAGCGCTTCTAAGGAGGCCAAGGCCTGTGCGTTTCCTAAGAGCAAGGACTAAGACTGGTATAAATGAATGTGTGTGTGTGTCTTTACCTTATAGCACTCGCAGTAGTTCTTTAGGCAGCTGGACTGTTTGCAGTTGCAACCCTTCTCGTGGTGCCCTTCGACCTCCTGCCGACTGACAATATTGAACTTGAAGGCCTCCGGGTTACGATCAAGGCAGTTCTACAGAAGAATCAATCAAGAAACAATCAATGAATAACAGTTCATATGGCAATGAATCAAGATGTCAAACAACCGACAGTATTGTACTAGACTCAATTTCAGCCAGAAGTACCATTGGATGTGAAAGGAATAGGCCCTACGGCAACTCCAACAGATGCACTAGACTAGAGTATCAACGTTTTCAATAATAAATCACACATTTTACATTTCCGTTGCAATCATCATTGATGGTTGAAGTTAAACCTTTTGTCAAATAAACAAGTCAGTTAACTGTTAACTGTCAATTTTATTTGTAACTTTACATTTATCATTGGTGGTACTTATGATAGCATAAATATAAAACATACTTTGGTGTATGAAATCAATCTAATAGTCTCACAAATCCAGTCCAATTCCCATTGTGTGCATGGTGCTGATTGAAGGTGCTGCAGGTGAGATTTAAGAGCTATTATTTGAGTGTAATTTGTCAGAAATGGCAACATTATATTTTATTATTTTATTTTGACAATGACAAGCGACCACAAGTCCTACACTGTAAATTGATCAGCTAATGGATACGTTTGCTTTTTCAAAATAGAACCAGGCTTTTAAGGTCGGGTAGAATCTAGTCTCAGTAACCCGGGGAGTCGAAATGGGCAGTGGGCGGAGTCAACTCGGAGAATAGTGAATCACAGGCCAAAACAACGATCCGACCTGGAATGGAAATTTCAAAGGAGAACATACTAGCTGCTGCATTAGTGTTGGAGAAGCCAGTATTTCTACTTGGCATGTTTTCTTAATATCTGATGCAAATCATGGTCATTTGATGATTTAGTACAGTAAATGTGTTACATATACTTTCATTACTTATCCATTATGTCCAACAGCTGGGTTATGACATAAATTGGACATAAATACATGTTAGCTCTTGCGTCAGTTCTGCTGATCCTAATTTTGGTTTTATACTATGCTAACAACAACTTATCTAATGATACAAGTCTATACAAACCAAGATGGCGTTTTGACGCTCTATGTAATGTTCAGCATTATTGCAGCAGTTGAGACAATTGCAGTTGCTGCACAGCTCTCCTTTGGCAAAGCAGTCACAGTAGCTAGTAAAGATAAAAACACACAAACCCAGATGGTTAACCCACAACACAGCCATTTTGCGGTGTGTGTGTATATGTGTGTGCCTTGTCTTGCTACATGTTCTTACAAAACTGGAGAAAAATTAAACACATAACTGAGTGACCGGTATGTTGTAAGTAAATGAGCATACTCTGTTTGAGCTCTTGCTATACAGTATAAAGTAATATAAAACTGCATAATGCACTCACCGTTTCAGGCATTGTGACTTGGTACAGTTGCAGGGCTTCTTGGACTTTGAATCAGGCATGGTCCAATTCATCCTACGGGGTACAATTATATGGGTTTGTTTTGACACATTTCCAGGCTCAGAAAAAGAATCACACAGCCATACAATGTTAGACCAACTAAAGGGCTTTAGTCAACCTGCAACTGTGCAGTCACATGTTGACCATATAGTCGATTACTACAGGTCTGTGTTGGCCATTAAAGATGCTGAAAGGATTGCCTGTACAATATCATCAATATCAATGGACCAACTTTCCAGTCGATCCATTTTGGATTAGATTTGAGAATACCAAAGAAGCATGTACAACAACTTGATGACACATTAGCCATAGGCATTAGGGTGAAGTGACATTTGTTCTATTTTCACAATCATGAAAATCAAATAATTGTGTTGTTGCTGCATGTTGCCTTTATATTTCAAACTATTCCTCTCCTCGGATCATTACCTGAATAACGCTTTCCACATTCCTACCATCTACGTTATGAGGTTAGGGCATGTCATCGTGTTAGGAAGGACAGAGTAATTGTCTTACTTATTAGTTGTTTCATTGCTTTGTATTCGACCGTCTTACCGTGCACCAGAGGCTTCTGAGTTACAGTCCCCTGGGTTGACTCTGGTCTCAGAGTACACAGGACAAGTGGCCTGCTGCTTCTACAGAAAGTGGACAGTTAAACCTATATGCAGTTCAATCAATGTCACGATGTAAAAAGATGATCTGATTCATTGATACATGTATTTGTATGGGATGGAGTGGCTGAGAGGTCCTTGGGCAGTAGAGGGCCAATGCACATCATGGTCCTCTTAAGGTAGAAGTCAAGAGTACACTCACCTCTGGCAAACACAGAACAAAAGCAATGATTACTCTAGAGACTAATAACATGGACGCAAACTTTTATATGATAATGATTAAGGCTATAGTTGGCTCTTACTGCACCTTTAACATGACCCTGATCATGGAGTTTTTGTGTAGTGACAGGGGCCAGATTGTGTGCTGGCATCACACTGAATGGTGGGTCCATTGTATGCAGGTTGGGTTCTGAAGGGCAGTCGTTCCCAAACATCATCTGTCCACCCGTAACCATGTGTACCTGCAGATAAGGTAGCACAATACATAAACAATACAATACACAATACAATACAACACACAGGTAGCAAATGAATATCAAAACATTATAACCAAATACACACATTCAGACACAAATACCCTCACACTTCACTACACTTTTTTTTTTAGGACTTTTATTTAAGTCCTTTAGCTGAAAATAGTAATACCAACTAATTATTCCCAAGAAAACAGCTTGTCTGAAAAATGTAATGTGTGTATCCACAGTTTGGAAAATAATTTAATAATCTAGAATAATTTAAGAAATTTAAGAAACTTTTTAAATTAAAGTATGGATCAATGCATTATATACTGTAAGCCTGAATTCTTTTAATATATATGTAACAGTGGGACACATTTTTGACATTCTATGTGATTTAAGGGGCTTTCTAATATGTCTCCGGGGCATATTTTCCCAATGACCTCAGATATGGGATGTGAAGTGATTCCCAAACAAAGACATTTTTTGTAGATTGACTTTCAAAAAAACTTTGCTCACTATTGTGACACACATTGAGAAAATTAACAACCTTTGTCATATTATTGTGTGAGTTTGCTGGTTCTTCCTGGCCTTGCTGGACACCCTGAGACTCTGAGGGAGCAATACTGGTGCCAGCATTATATAATACACCCTGAAAAAATATGCACACACACAGGTACTCAGTTGGTAGTTGGCAACCACAGTCATTTTTGAGGGAAACAAACATAGTAGTAATTGGTTAATAATATGATGGCCTTACTCATTCTTTCCGTTTGTACAGTAGTCTAATAAGTCAAGTAAATTGCATTGCATTAAGTTTAATGTACAGCTAAACTGATGGAGTAAACTTACAGGTATCATGCCATGGTGCATGGCTCCCACTGCAACCCATGGGAGTGAGACTGAGCTGTGGGGATCATTCTCTGGAAGACCTGAAACTGGGCTAGAGTGGGGTGGACAGTAGGTCTAGATTGTAGTAGTATTTTCTCATATAAACTAACTATAAACTAACTTTATCCAATTTAATTTTAAACCTATTAACATATTTTAAATCAACCTATCAAAAATACACATATAATTCGGAAGTTGCACATAAAATGTTGGATCCAAAACAATGGTTAAGGAGATGATAAAAAGCAGGTTGACATTTTCAGGATTGTCTGTTTAAAGTCAAGGGGCCTGTTACAGGAAGAAGACCTGAAGACAAAAGACCTGAAACATATTTAACAGGAAAGCAAACAATAAGTAAGACATCAGAAAGGACATTTAATGACCTGAAGCTCAGACAGTGAGGATTCCCAGGCAGAATACCGTCGGGCGGTTCTACGGTCCACACGCAGGTCCCCGCCAGCCGTCCAAGGTGAACAGGATTGTAGTTCTCCCATGTGCCTATTGACAATGGTCCGACATCACTGAAGCAAATGTCCTCCAAGTCCTGGTATTGCCCTTGCTCCATGGCGCTGAAGCTCCTGCCTTTAGCCTGTTGAGTGTTGCACGGGACGCAGGAGGAGACGTATTGGATCAAAGCATTCATTCAAGTGTTAACCCAGTGGCTACATTAGTGAAGCAACGCTCATTGCAGATTCATTTCAGTTTCTGCTCAAATAAATCCCGCCCAGGTCAAATAAAGCCCAGGTCACATCACCACCTGCCATACAAACTATGAAGCAAACTGTGGAAGGCACCTCTCGCAAGAAGATACCTATAGGGCTAACAATAAGTACAATATCTCCAAATATCGGCCATTTTGGAATGTAATGTTATCATCCCAATGGAAAACAATATATTTAGTAGCAGTAGAAGTGAACTAAAACAGTTATTGCTCTAGACTAGAGAACCACAGTAGTTATAAAACGAAAATTAGTAGTTGATTATATTTGCTGAGCATGAACACTGTTAGTTATCTGTAGACACATGAATGTCACCCATGACAGGTGAAAACGTCAAGTGTCCACGACGCTACATGCTAACAGGTTAGCTCATGTCCACGCAGAGCAGCCTAGCAGGTCCAACGGTCCGTTCAACGCAGAGCCACAGCTAATAGTGTTGAGGTAAGTATCGGTGGGGATCATTTCCAACCTAATAAAGTGTGAACGTTGAATAATAATAATAATAATTAAAAATAATAATAATAATAATAATAATAATAATAATAATAACGTAACGTAATCTAAGTGGAGTTAATAAAAGAGCGAGCCTAACGGTCGGGTTCGGGACCGGTGGTTCATACCTGCTCCTGGTTCTGGTTTTAAAGACAGCTCCTCCTCGTCCCATTAAAACACCACATAATGTCTAATTCACCACATCTAAATCAGTGTTCATTATTACTGGAGCTGGCAGGGACAAGAATTACGACTATAAATAGTAATACACTAATAATTAGTATCCTTGTCCAGTATGGAGGACCAAAAGGGACAAAGTAAAATAATAATAATAATAATAATAATAATAATAATAATTAATAAATGTTAATAAATAGGCAAGTAACGGAGTTACTGTCACAAGTAAATCAAATATGTTTTTAAAATTTATATTTATATTTATTTTTTATTTTTATTTTTTTCCTGGTAATTAACGGTATGATTAGACGTGGGAGCTCTTATTATATACAGCCAGGCGATTTAAACCTAACACAAACCTGAACTTTTACTGCAAAATAATATGACCTAACTTTCCTTTTAAATATTTGTTGTATTGAGTAAATTGTAGTTGGCAGGCTACATTGTTCGTTATGCGTTTGCTACTCTGTTAACCAGTTATTTATTAAATAAAGGCTATTAACAGGTGGGCTAGGTGGGCTTAATGATGACAGTTGGGTTATGTTGGTTATGATTCAGCTTGGGTTATGTAAGGTATTCAAGAACAGCGGTGTCATTCCAGTAAGCTATATGTGAACAAAGAAACTGCAAGTCTACCACAGGCTTCTTGTTAAAACTCGAGATGAGATGCAAGATATTTTATATAATTCATACACATAATACATAGGTGTTAAAATATATGTGTTGTATGTCTCATTTTCTTTATCAATTTATTAAAACAGACCTGTAAATGATAAATTCAGTCTCAGAAACCATAGGACGTGCAATATTCTTTTTATTTCTCTGTTGTAATTCCATAAAATGTGATTATTTAGTATACAATTCCTCTAAATGAACAAGCTTGTAGAAAGTGAATATGTATTCATGTGTTTATAAATGTGTGTGTGTTTTTTTAAGGGCATCTTCTTAGGTAGATGTTTTTATCTTCAGTATCTTCTAGGCAGGTTTTTAGGTCTGTATCTATTGGGATCTCCTCCGCTGCGCCCCCATCTGTTAGCTTCCTGGTCAGCAGCTGAGTCCGCACGTCCGTGCCCACTGTCTCCATGTTCAAAGATGTCGGAAATCCTCTGTGAACCCTCTCTCGCATCACTAGAAAACAATGAAATACACATTCAAAGCACCATCACCAGAAACACCACACAATCTACATTTTACAAACTCAAAGGACATTTCTCATATCAATGTTTATACAATACAATGTTCAAAAAACAGACATTGCGCCCTCAAATCATAGCAGTTGTAAACATATAATTACATAATATTAATACCTCATAAATAACATTTATATATTAATTTCTATTTTAAGGTCATTTTTATATAATATTTCTAAATGTCAGTTATAGTTGATAGTTACCTGATGACTCTAGCTGCAAATCTGCCCCCTGCTCCTCTGTTGGCAGCATCATAGTTTCCCCTGGCATGGAAGTATTTGTCTGCGTGCGGCACGTCGCGGGCCTTTTTCATGTCAGTGTATGCACGATGCATGTCACGAGATCCTGCACAGGTGGAACACAGTGCCAGCTCATTTTCAACTACAATCATTCATTTTATTTAGCAATAATCATTGTATTGGCAACCACGCTTCACGACACAATAAACAAAACTAAATGCAAATACATTTTATAAATACATTTTCATGAACAATAACACTAAAGTGTTACCTTGGTAAGCCTGACTAGGGAACTTGTACCACTGGGCCTGGGTTCCCACCACCAGAAGTACAAGTCCTGCTAGGATCAACTTCATGGCTGGAGATGTCTAGATTAGATTACATTAGATTAGATTCAACTTTATTGTAGCAGAGTACAGGTACAGAACCAATGAAATGCAGTTGACGTCTAACCAGAAGTGCAAAAGAAGCATTTAAATACCAAAGTGCTATTTGAGTACAGTATTTCTGTGCAGATTATGTAGGCAAAGAGATGTATTATGTACAACAGTGTAAGGTTATGAATACAGGTTTGTCAGAAGTATAGGGGGATTATGTACAGAGAGTATAAATAGACATTTATATATAAATACTCTGTATATATATGTAGTATATCTATGTATATTGTGCAGGTTTTGGTCAGGTTATGGAATATAAAAAAAAGTATTGTGCAGTTTTTTTGTGATAGCAGTGCAAGGGCAATTGATGAAACAGTGCAGTAGTGAATGTAAACAGTTATACAGTGCAAAGTAGTAAATGTAAAACAGATAAACATTGCAGAGTGAAATGCAACAGGTAAGAAGGTAGCCATTTAAAAGTCCAGTGCTGGACAGTGCAGTTCAGTGCAGTAATGAGTGTGAGCAGTTATACAGTGCAAGGCAGTACATGTAAACAGGTGAACATTGCAGAAAGTGAGATTCAACCGGTAAGCAGGTAACCATTTAAAAAAGAGAAAGAAAAGAGAAAACAAAAAACAGTTAATTCACATCAACCATTTACTACATTATGCCTATAAACGGCACAAATCCCTAAGAAAATAAACACATTGAGTTATTCCACAACAAATAATTGCTGTAATATTACAATAGACCTAATTGTTATAACATGTTGACAAACTCCCCATACTTACATCTAGTTTTGTAGAGTGTTGTAGTATGTTGTGAGTTGTGTGTGCTCCTCTCTGTGTTAGTTGTGTGTGCTCCTCTCTGTGTGAGTTGTGTGTGCTCCTCTCTGTGTGAGTTGTGTGTGCTCCTCTCTGTGTTAGTTGTGTGTGCTCCTCTATTTAAGTGTGATCTCAGGTCTATTGAGGGGGTTGGGGTTTTCCAGGATTGTGAAATGATGATGATGATGATGATGATGATGATGATGATGATGATGATGATGATGATTTTCCAGTAAGCTACTTTTACTTTCTTTTCACTTTCAAGCACATGCCAGTGTCTTTGTTAATGTTACTTCACTGGAACTTCCAAACTACTATGCACTGACCTCTCACATCATGATGGTCATGGAGAGACTGGTTCTGGCACACCTCAGACCGCTGGTGTGCCCATCACAAGACACCTGCAGTTCGCATATCAGCCCCATGTTGGGGTTGATGATGCAATCATCTACCTGCTGCAGAAGGCTTACTCCTCCCTGGACAGACCCAACACCTCAGTCCGGATCATGTTCTTCGACTTCTCCAGCGCCTTCAACACCATCCAGCCCAGACTGCTGAGGGCCGAACTGGAGAACACGCGGGTGGGTGCTCCCCTCGTCACTTGGGTCGATGACTATCTGACGGGCAGACCGCAGTTTGTGACATTACAGAACTGTGTGTCCGATCGTCTGATCAGTAACATCGGGGCCCCCCAGGGAACTGTACTGTCCCCCTTCCTCTTCACCACATTCACTGCTGACATTAAGTACTGCACGGCCATTGTGGGGTGTGTTGAGGGCGGGAGGGAGGCTGAGTACAGGGATCTGGTCGACCGCTTTGTGAAGTGGTGTGGGGAGAACCACCTGCAGCTGAACGTGGCGAAGACGAAGGAGATGGTGGTGGACTTCAGGAGGAACAAGCCCCTGCCCTCTCCTGTCTGCATCGGTGGGACGGATGTGGAGATGGTACCTGCATACAGGTACCTGGGTGTCACACTGGACAATAAACTGGACTGGTCTACCAACACAGAGGCCATCTACAAGAAGGGCCTGAGCCGGCTTTACTTCCTGAGGAGGCTCAGCTCAGCACCTTCTTCTTTGCTGCGGTGTCCCGGGGTGTGGGCATCAAGGCAAAGGACGCCAACAGACTGAACAAACTCATCAGAAAAGCAGAGTCTGTTGTTGGCTCTAAACTTCTCACCCTGGAGGTTAAACTGCTGGCAATCATGGACAATCCCTCTCACCCCCTCTAAGGAACGATGCAGGAAATCGTTCCTCCCAACTGCAATAAGACTCTATAACTCAGCTACCTCTGTCAGAGCCACCATCACAGAACTGCACTAAATCTACCTGTCACCTTACCTGTCACATTTGCACCGTGTACCCTGTACAATAATCCACTCCAAATACTGGAACATATACTTCACATCATATGTGATATGTGTTAATATTAACCGTATTGATATTATATATCATATTTATACAACTACTTATACATACTTTTTGCACATTCTATTTACATATTCTTATACTCATAGTGTTAGGGCCAATTTGTTTTTAGTTTTATTTTATTGAAAATTACCTCCCCCTGCTGGCACTTTATTTTGGCTTGAGATGCCAGCCGGAACTCTATATAGGTAGACAGGATGTGAGGCCTAGGAGAGACCACATTAGAATATATATTATCTATTGTATGTATATCTTCTATAGTCAAGTATTTCAATGCATGTATTATACCTATACCATATATCATATCTTGTGTATATATACATATATTTTTATCATGTGTACATAATATATATTGCAGTTATGTACTATATGCACACCTTGCACATATGACACATTTCTATGTGTATATTATTATTATATACTGTTGCTGCCATTATTACTATATACTGTTATTATATACTGTTAGGTGTATATATATTATTATTATTATTATTATTATATATTATATAGTACTATATATACTGTACTATTATTGTTATACTGTTTAGTTACAATAACATTACCCTCATATCATCACACCATCATCTTGCCACTGCACTTTATCTACCTATTTATCTTATTTTTTTTCTTTGTCCTTGTCCTATTCTGTTTTTTATTTTTGTTTTTATTTTTTCTACCTCAGTGTTTTATTCTATTGTATTTTATTGTATTCAAATACCAGACTGCTATGACAACTTAATTTCCCTTCGGGGGTGAATAAAGTCATATATATATAGATATATAGATAGATAGATAGATAGATAGATAGATAGATAGATAGATATGTGTGTAAAAACAATATATGTTGTCCAGGCAGGGAGGAAGAGGGAAAAGGGAAGAGAAAGGGAAAACAGGTTAGTTTGTGTATCAGTGAATTGGTCTACACATTCCCAAAGTTATGTCTTATTTATAATATACTTAATTACACAAGGCCATTTTAGGACCTAGGTGAAAGAACTGTTTAGGGAAAACTGCTTTTAATGCTGGCACACTTAACATTTATGGTGTTAGTGGTGTTTTGTCACACAGACCTATAGTCTGTGTCCCAACAGTATGTCGTTAGTTGTGTGTGCTCCTCTCTGTGTTAGTTGTGTGTGCTCCTCTCTGTGTTAGTTGTGTGTGCTCCTCTATTTAAGTGTGATCGCAGGTCTATTGAGGGGGTTGGGGTTTTCCATGATTTTGACATGATGATGATTTTCCAGTAAGCTACTTTCACTTTCAAGCATGAAAGACCGCTTAAAATATTATTTTATTATTGCCAGACAAACTGCAAATATGTTGAACACAAAATGTCTGATCATAGCTTGTAAGCTGCCTTCTTCCAAACCCTAAAACTCTTTCATTAGATGTGCACTGACCTCTCACATCATGATGGTCATGGAGAGACTGGTTCTGGCACACCTCAGACCGCTGGTGTGCCCATCACAAGACCCCTGCAGTTCGCATATCAGCCCCATGTTGGGGTTGGTGATGCAATCATCTACCTGCTGCTTAAGGCTTATTCCTCCCTGGACTGTGTCACACTGGACAATAAACTGGACTGGTCTACCAACACAGAGGCCATCTACAAGAAGGGCCTGAGCCGGCTTTACTACCCGAGGAGGCTCAGGTCCTTTAATGTCTGCAACAAGATGCTGCAGATGTTCTATCAGTCTGTGGCGAGCACCATCTTCTTTGCTGCGGTGTCCTGGGGTGTGGGCATCAAGGCAAAAGACGCCAACAGACTGAACAAACTCATCAGAAAAGTAGTTCTTTAGGCAACTGGACTGTTTGCAGTTGCAACTCTTCTTGTGGTGCCCTTCGACCTCCTGCCGACTGATAATATGACAATATTGAACTTGAAGGCCTCCGGGTTACGATCAAGGCAGTTCTACAGAAGAATCAATCAAGAAACAATCAACGAATAACAATTCATATGGCAATAAATCAAGATGTCAAACAACCGACAGTATTGTACTAGACTCAATTGCAGCCAGAAGTACCATTGGATATGAAAGGAATAGGCCCTACGGCAACTCCAACAGATGCACTAGACTAGAGTATCAACGTTTTCAAAAATAAATCACACATTGTGTGCATGGTGCTGATTGAAGGTGCTGCAGGTGAGATTTAAGAGCTATTATTTGAGTGTAATTTGTCAGAAATGGCAACATTATATTTTATTATTTTATTTTGACAATGACAAGCGACCACAAGTCCTACACTGTAAATTGATCAGCTAATGGATACGTTTGCTTTTTCAAAATAGAACCAGGCTTTTAAGGTCGGGTAGAATCTAGTCTCAGTAACCCGGGGAGTCGAAATGGGCAGTGGGCGGAGTCAACTCGGAGAATAGTGAATCACAGGCCAAAACAACGATCCGACCTGGAATGGAAATTTCAAAGGAGAACATACTGGCTGCTGCATTAGTGTTGGAGAAGCCAGTATTTCTACTTGGCATGTTTTCTTAATATCTGATGCAAATCATGGTCATTTGATGATTTAGTACAGTAAATGTGTTACATATACTTTCATTACTTATCCATTATGTCTAATGGTGCTGGTACAGCTGGGTTATGACATAAATACATGTCAGCTCTTGTGTAATAATTTAATATTCTAATTTTGGTTTTATACTATGCTAACAACAACTTATCTAATGATACAAGTCTATACAAACCAAGATGGCGTTTTGACGCTCTATGTAATGTTCAGCATTATTGCAGCAGTTGAGACAATTGCAGTTGCTGCACAGCTCTCCTTTGGCAAAGCAGTCAAAGTAGCTAGTAAAGATAAAAACACACAAACCCAGATGGTTAACCCACAACACAGCCATTTTGCGATGTGTGTGTATATGTGTGTGCCTTGTCTTGCTACATGTTCTTACAAAACTGGAGAAAAATTACACATAACTGAGTGACTGGTATGTTGTAAGTAAATGAGCATACTCTGTTTGAGCTCTTGCTATACAGTATAAAGTAATACAAAACTGCATAATGCACTCACCGTTTCAGGCATTGTGACTTGGTACAGTTGCAGGGCTTCTTGGACTTTGAATCAGGCATGGTCCAATTCATCCTACGGGGTACAATTATATGGGTTTGTTTTGACACATTTCCAGGCTCAGAAAAAGAATCACACAGCCATACAATGTTAGACCAACTAAAGGGCTTCAGTCAACCTGCAACTGTGCAGTCACATGTTGTTGACCATATAGTCGATTACTACAGGTCTGTGTTGGCCATTAAAGATGCTGAAAGGGTTTGCCTGTACAATATCAATGGACCAACTTTCCATTCGATCCATTTTGGATCACCACTGGATTAGATTTGAGAATACCAAAGAAGCACAACAACTTGATGACACATTAGCCATAGGCATTAGGGTGAAGTGACATTTGTTCTATTTTCACAATTATGAAAATCAAATAATTGTGTTGTTGCTGCATGTTGCCTTTATATTTCAAACTATTCCTCTCCTCGGATCATTACCTGAATAACGCTTTCCACATTCCTACCATCTACGTTATGAGGTTAGGGCATGTCATCGTGTTAGGAAGGACAGAGTAATTGTGTCATGAATTGCCACAGAGTTTTTGAGGACCCAAGTGCACGACAAGATTAGATTTTCAAAAAAGGCTTTACTTACTCAAAAGACATTGAATACCAGGCAACAATAAGAACAGGGAGCAATGTGACAAATACAATGACAAAGCACTGAACTGAACAAAGGGAAGGACTTAAATACACAGGACTAAACAAGACACAGGTGGGCAGGGAACACGGTACAACGAGAGGCAGGCTAACATTGGACAAGACAACAATCAAACTCAAACTCATAACTAGACTCAGGTGGGCAGGAAACAAGGTAATGACAAGCAGACATATATACATAGACGCCTCATGACGTGCTGGAACGTAACCCAGCGTCGCCGCCATATTGATTGGGTCTCCTCACTCTAGTCTAGCATAGGAGTCAACGGGAGAGCAAGCTATGCAGTATTTTGTGCAGCGTACGGCGCAGTATTGACACCAGATCGTGTGGGATTACCTTTCACAAGTAAGATTGAACAATAATTCTTATTATTTAAAAAAAATTTAAAAAAATAATTAATTCGTCCTGTATCATAAATAAATCTCAGCCATTTGTAACAAACCAAACCGTGTGAAAATCCGGTAAAAATTTGGGGAGTTATGCTTATTATTGTAGTTGGGGATACGCCTTCCTCCATAGAAATGAATGCACTGGGGGCGCACTGGGGCCCCTTCCAAGATGGCGGCCGTGCTGCTACGTCAGCTCTAACGGGCAGCGTCAGTCTATGAGGCGTCTATGTATATATGTCTATGATGACAAGGATACTAGACGAGACTCAGGGGGCGGAGACACAGAATCACAAGACAAACCAAACCGAAGCACATGGCTGGAACAACAAGGAAGAGGAAGTAAAATCACATGACAGAGGGAGTGAATCACATGACACAAACCAGGAAATACACCAGGGGCTAGGACGGACAAGACAAACAGGCGACACAGGAAGTAACAGGGAAAACTACAAACTTAATGTCCAACAGGAAACAGAACACAAGAGGCTAAACACAGAATATACTAAAGAGAAACAAACTAAAAGTCCAAGACAAAACTCAAAAACCCAGAACCCTGACAAATTGTCTTATTATTTGTTGTTTCATTGCTTTGTATTCGACCGTCTTACCGTGCACCAGAGGCTTCTGAGTTACAGTCCCCTGGGTTGACTCTGGTCTCAGAGTACACAGGACAAGTGGCCTGCTGCTTCTACAGAAAGTGGACAGTTAAACCTATATGCAGTTCAATCAATGTCACGATGTAAAAAGATGATCTGATTCATTGATACATGTATTTGTATGGGATGGAGTGGCTGAGAGGTCCTTGGGCAGTAGAGGGCCAATGCACATAATGGTAATTTAAGAAATTTAAGAAACTTTTTAAATTAAAGTATGGATCAATGCACTATATACTGTAAGCCTGAATGTTTGAATATATATGTAACAGTGGGACACATTTTTGACATTCTATGTGATTTAAGGGGCTTTCTAATATGTCTCCGGGGCATATTTTCCCAATGACCTCAGATATGGGATGTGAAGTGATTCCCAAACAAAGACATTTTTTGTAGATTGACTTTCAAAAAAACTTTGCTCACTATTGTGACACACATTGAGAAAATTAACAACCTTTGTCATATTATTGTGTGAGTTTGCTGGTTCTTCCTGGCCTTGCTGGACACCCTGAGACTCTGAGGGAGCAATACTGGTGCCAGCATTATATAATATACCCTGAAAAAATATGCACACACACAGGTACTCAGTTGGCAGTTGGCAACCACAGTCATTTTTGAGGGAAACAAACATAGTAGTAATTGGTTAATAATATGATGGCCAGTTGTGGTACTCATTCTTTCCGTTTGTACAGTAGTCTAATAAGTCAAGTAAATTGCATTGCATTAAGTTTAATGTACAGCTAAACTGATGGTGTAAACTTACAGGTATCATGCCATGGTGCATGGCTCCCACTGCAACCCATGGGAGAGAGACTGAGCTGTGGGGATCCTGAAACTGGGCTAGAGTGGGATGGACAGTAGGTCTAGATTATAGTAGTATTTTCTCATATAAACTAACTATAAACTAACTTTATCCAATTTAATTTTAAACCTATTAACCTATTTTAAATCAACCTATCAAAAATAAACATAATTCAGAAGTTGCATATAAAATGTTGGATCCAAAACAATGGTTAAGGAGATGATAAAAAGCAGGTTGACATTTTCAGGATTGTCTGTTTAAAGTCCAGGGGCCTGTTACAGGAAGCCAGATATGTTACATCACAATCACAGTAATCCTGATGTTTTGACCAGAACCTGGTTCATAGCAGGTTGTGCTCGAGTTTAGCCACATGGGCAGCAATGACCTCTACCATATGTCTGGATGGTTAACAAGTTCATATTCGTTGCTTTGAAATGATTGTTCCCCTATACATTTTTGCTTTGGATTTTCAGTGGACCATGCAATTGTTCCATCAACTGCTCTGCACTGTAAGCTAATAATTAGTGTCCAGTATCATCATATGGCACCACACAATTGTTAAAGCCACTGATTCAACTGTGACTCATTTAAATATAATCGATCACCTGAATCCTAAAAGACCTGAAACATATTCAACAGGAAATCAAACAACAAGTTAGACATCAGAAAGGACATTTAATGACCTGAAGCTCAGACAGTGAGGATTCCCAGGCAGAATACCGTCGGGCGGTTCTACGGTCCACACGCAGGTCCCCGCCAGCCGTCCAAGGTGAACAGGATTGTAGTTCTCCCATGTGCCTATTGACAATGGTCCGACATCACTGAAGCAAATGTCCTCCAAGTCCTGGTATTGCCCTTGCTCCATGGCGCTGAAGCTCCTGCCTTTAGCCTGTTGAGTGTTGCACGGGACGCAGGAGGAGACGTATTGGATCAAAGCATTCATTCAAGTGTTAACCCAGTGGCTACATTAGTGAAGCAACGCTCATTGCAGATTCATTTCAGTTTCTGCTCAAATAAATCCCGCCCAGGTCAAATAAAGCCCAGGTCACATCACCACCTGCCATACAAACTATGAAGCAAACTGTGGAAGGCACCTCTCGCAAGAAGATACCTATAGGGCTAACAATAAGTACAATATCTCCAAATATCGGCCATTTTGGAATGTAATGTTATCATCCCAATGGAAAACAATATATTTAGTAGCAGTAGAAGTGAACTAAAACAGTTATTGCTCTCGACTAGAGAACCACAGTAGTTATAAAACGAAAATTAGTAGTTGATTATATTTGCTGAGCATGAACACTGTTAGTTATCTGTAGACACATGAATGTCACCCATGACAGGTGAAAACGTCAAGTGTCCACGACGCTACATGCTAACAGGTTAGCTCATGTCCACGCAGAGCAGCCTAGCAGGTCCAACGGTCCGTTCAACGCAGAGCCACAGCTAATAGTGTTGAGGTAAGTATCGGTGGGGATCATTTCCAACCTAATAAAGTGTGAACGTTGAATAATAATAATAATAATAATAATAATAATAATAATAATAATAATAATAATAATAATAACGTAACGTAATCTAAGTGGAGTTAATAAAAGAGCGAGCCTAACGGTCGGGTTCGGGACCGGTGGTTCATACCTGCTCCTGGTTCTGGTTTTAAAGACAGCTCCTCCTCGTCCCATTAAAACACCACATAATGTCTAATTCACCACATCTAAATCAGTGTTCATTACTGGAGCTGGCAGGGACAAGAATTACGACTATAAATAGTAATACACTAATAATTAGTATCCTTGTCCAGTATGGAGGACCAAAAGGGACAAAGTAAAATAATAATAATAATAATAATAATAATAATAATAATAATAATAATAATAATAATTAATAAATGTTAATAAATAGGCAAGTAACGGAGTTACTGTCACAAGTAAATCAAATATGTTTTTAAAATTTATATTTAGGCCTATTGTTTTTTTTCCTGGTAATTAACGGTATGATTAGACGTGGGAGCTCTTATTATATAGTACAGCCAGGCGATTTAAACCTAACACAAACCTGAACTTTTACTGCAAAATAATATGACCTAACTTTCCTTTTAAATATTTGTTGTATTGAGTAAATTGTAGTTGGCAGGCTACATTGTTCGTTATGCGTTTGCTACTCTGTTAACCAGTTATTTATTAAATAAAGGCTATTAACAGGTGGGCTAGGTGGGCTTAATGATGACAGTTGGGTTATGTTGGTTATGATTCAGCTTGGGTTATGTAAGGTTAAAGGTATTCAAGAACAGCGGTGTCATTCCAGTAAGCTATATGTGAACAAAGAAACTGCAAGTCTACCACAGGCTTCTTGTTAAAACTCGAGATGAGATGCAAGATATTTTATATAATTCATACACATAATACATGTGTTAAAATATATTTGTTGTATGTCTCATTTTCTTTATCAATTTATTAAAACAGACCTGTAAATGATAAATTCAGTCTCAGAAATCATAGGACGTGCAATATTCTTTTTATTTCTCTGTTGTAATTCCATAAAATGTGATTATTTAGTATACAATTCCTCTAAATGAACAAGCTTGTAGAAAGTGAATATGTATTCTTGTGTTTATAAATGTGTGTTTTTTTTAAGGGCATCTTCTTAGGTAGATGTTTTTATCTTCAGTATCTTCTAGGCAGTCCGTTAGGTCTGTATCTATTGGGATCTCCTCCGCTGCGCCCCCATCTGTTAGCTTCCTGGTCAGCAGCTGAGTCCGCACGTCCCTGCCCACTGTTTCCATTTCTAAAGAAGGCGGGTATCCTCTGTGAAATCTCTCTCGCATCACTAGAAAACAATGAAATACACATTCAAAGCACCATCACCAGAAACACCACACAATCTACATTTTACAAACTCAAAGGACATTTCTCATATCAATGTTCATACAATACAATGTTCACAAAACAGACACTGCGCCCTCAAATCATAGCAGTTGTAAACATAGCTTAATTATGTAATATTAATACCTCATAAATAACATTTTATATATGCATTTCTATTGTAAGGTCTGTGGAGGGTGTGTGTGGAGTGTGTGCTGTTGATGGCTGGTTTACAGCCTCACCTGGCCTGAGTCAGACTGATTGGACTCTGGCTGGGTGGGGCTGCACACCTGTGGTGCAGAGCAATCATGGCACCCAGGATAAACCAGCCATCAACACACACTCAGGAGGAGCCACAGCCATGGCAGTTGTACCATCAGCTCGGCGAATACCACCAGCCTGAAACTCCAATAAACATCTTGCACTACCATCTACCCGTGTCCTGTGTCGGAGGGCCCCAAAGGAAGCTACTTAGGTGCCGTGTGGTGAGGGCCAACCCTGCCACAAGGTCATTTTTATATAATATTTCTAAATGTCAGTTATTGTTGATAGTTACCTGATGACTCTAGCTGCAAATCTGCCCCCTGCTCCTCTGCTGGCAGCATCACGGTTTCCCCTGGCATGGAAGTATTTGTCTGAGTTCTTCCAGTTGGCTTCCTTCATGTCAGTGTATGCACGATGCATGTCACGAGATCCTGCGCAGGTGGAACACAGTGCCAGCTCATTTTCAACAATCATTCATTTAGCAATAATCATTGTATTGGCAACCACGCTTCACGACACAATAAACAAAACTAAATGCAAATACATTTTATAAATACATTTTCATGAACAATAACACTAAAGTGTTACCTTGGTAAGCCTGACTAGGGAACTTGTACCACTGGGCCTGGGTTCCCACCACCAGAAGTACAAGTCCTGCTAGGATCAACTTCATGGCTGGAGATGTCTAGATTAGATTACATTAGATTAGATTCAACTTTATTGTAGCAGAGTACAGGTACAGAACCAATGAAATGCAGTTGACGTCTAACCAGAAGTGCAAAAGAAGCATTTAAATACCAAAGTGCTATTTGAGTACAGTATTTCTGTGCAGATTATGTAGGCAAAGAGATGTATTATGTACAACAATGTAAGGTTATGAATACAGGTTTGTCAGAAGTATAGGGGGATTATGTACAGAGAGTATAAATAGACATTTATATATAAATACTCTGTATATACATGTAGTATCTATGTATATTGTGCAGGTTTTGGTCAGGTTATGGAATATAAAATTTAAAAGTTCAGTGCTGGACAGTGCAGTTCAGTGCAGTAATGAGTGTAAACAGTTATACAGTGCAAGGCAGTACATGTAAACAGGTGAACATTGCAGAAAGTGAGATTCAACCGGTAAGCAGGTAACCATTTAAAAAAGAGAAAGAAAAGAGAAAACAAAAAACAGTTAATTCACATCAACCATTTACTACATTATGCCTATAAACGGCACAAATCCCTAAGAAAAGAAAGACATTGAGTTATTCCACAACAAATAATTGCTGTAATATTCCAATAGACCTAATTGTTATAACATGTTGACAAACTCCCCATACTTACATCTAGTTTTGTAGAGTGTTGTAGTATGTTGTGAGTTGTGTGTGCTCCTCTCTGTGTGAGTTGTGTGTGCTCCTCTCTGTGTTAGTTGTGTGTGCTCCTCTATTTAAGTGTGATCTAAGGTCTATTGAGGGGGTTGGGGTTTTCCAGGATTTTGACATGATGATGATGATGATGATGATGATGATTTTCCCGTAAGCTACTTTCACTTTCTTTTCACTTTCAAGCACATGCCAGTGTCTTTGTTAATGTTACTTCACTGGAACTTCCAAACTACTATGCACTGACCTCTCACATCATGATGGTCATGGAGAGACTGGTTCTGGCACACCTCAGACCGCTGGTGTGCCCATCACAAGACACCTGCAGTTCGCATATCAGCCCCATGTTGGGGTTGATGATGCAATCATCTACCTGCTGCAGAAGACTTACTCCTCCCTGGACAGACCCAACACCTCAGTCCGGATCATGTTCTTCGACTTCTCCAGCGCCTTCAACACCATCCAGCCCAGACTGCTGAGGGCCGAACTGGAGAACACGCGGGTGGGTGCTCCCCTCGTCACTTGGGTCGATGACTATCTGACGGGCAGACCGCAGTTTGTGACATTACAGAACTGTGTGTCCGATCGTCTGATCAGTAACATCGGGGCCCCCCAGTGAACTGTACTGTCCCCCTTCCTCTTCACCACATTCACTGCTGACATTAAGTACTGCACGGCCATTGTGGGGTGTGTTGAGGGCGGGAGGGAGGCTGAGTACAGGGATCTGGTCGACCGCTTTGTGAAGTGGTGTGGGGAGAACCACCTGCAGCTGAACGTGGCGAAGACGAAGGAGATGGTGGTGGACTTCAGGAGGAACAAGCCCCTGCCCTCTCCTGTCTGCATCGGTGGGACGGATGTGGAGATGGTACCTGCATACAGGTACCTGGGTGTCACACTGGACAATAAACTGGACTGGTCTACCAACACAGAGGCCATCTACAAGAAGGGCCTGAGCCGGCTTTACTACCTGAGGAGGCTCAGCTCAGCACCTTCTTCTTTGCTGCGGTGTCCCGGGGTGTGGGCATCAAGGCAAAGGACGCCAACAGACTGAACAAACTCATCAGAAAAGCAGAGTCTGTTGTTGGCTCTAAACTTCTCACCCTGGAGGTTAAACTGCTGGCAATCATGGACAATCCCTCTCACCCCCTCTAAGGAACGATGCAGGAAATCGTTCCTCCCAACTGCAATAAGACTCTATAACTCAGCTACCTCTGTCAGAGCCACCATCACAGAACTGCACTAAATCTACCTGTCACCTTACCTGTCACATTTGCACCGTGTACCCTGTACAATAATCCACTCCAAATACTGGAACATATACTTCACATCATATGTGATATGTGTTAATATTAACCGTATTGATATTATATATCATATTTATACAACTACTTATACATACTTTTTGCACATTCTATTTACATATTCTTATACTCATAGTGTTAGAGCCAATTTGTTTTTAGTTTTATTTTATTGAAAATTACCTCCCCCTGCTGGCACTTTATTTTGGCTTGAGATGCCAGCCGGAACTCTATATAGGTAGACAGGATGTGAGGCCTAGGAGAGACCACATTAGAATATATATTATCTATTGTATGTATATCTTCTATAGTCAAGTATTTCAATGCATGTATTATACCTATACCATATATCATATCTTGTGTATATATACATATATTTTTATCATGTGTACATAATATATATTGCAGTTATGTACTATATGCACACCTTGCACATATGACACATTTCTATGTGTATATTATTATTATTATTATTATTATTATATACTGTTGCTGCCATTATTACTATATACTGTTATTATATACTGTTAGGTGTATATATATTATTATTATTATTATATATTATATAGTACTATATATACTGTACTATTATTGTTATACTGTTTAGTTACAATAACATTACCCTCATATCATCACACCATCATCTTGCCACTGCACTTTATCTACCTATTTATCTTATTTTTTTTCTTTGTCCTTGTCCTATTCTGTTTTTTATTTTTGTTTTTATTTTTTCTACCTCAGTGTTTTATTCTATTGTATTTTATTGTATTCAAATACCAGACTGCTATGACAACTTAATTTCCCTTCGGGGGTGAATAAAGTCATATATATATAGATAGATAGATAGATAGATAGATAGATGTGTAAAAACAATATATGTTGTCCAGGCAGGGAGGAAGAGGGAAAAGGGAAGAGAAAGGGAAAACAGGTTAGTTTGTGCATCAGTGAATTGGTCTACACATTCCCAAAGTTATGTCTTATTTATAATATACTTAATTACACAAGGCCATTTTAGGACCTAGGTGAAAGAACTGTTTAGGGAAAACTGCTTTTAATGCTGGCACACTTAACATTTATGGTGTTAGTGGTGTTTTGTCACACAGACCTATAGTCTGTGTCCCAACAGTATGTCGTTAGTTGTGTGTGCTCCTCTCTGTGTTAGTTGTGTGTGCTCCTCTCTGTGTTAGTTGTGTGTGCTCCTCTATTTAAGTGTGATCGCAGGTCTATTGAGGGGGTTGGGGTTTTCCATGATTTTGACATGATGATTTTCCAGTAAGCTACTTTCACTTTCAAGCATGAAAGACCGCTTAAAATATTATTTTATTATTGCCAGACAAACTGCAAATATGTTGAACACAAAATGTCTGATCATAGCTTGTAAGCTGCCTTCTTCCAAACCCTAAAACTCTTTCATTAGATGTGCACTGACCTCTCACATCATGATGGTCATGGAGAGACTGGTTCTGGCACACCTCAGACCGCTGGTGTGCCCATCACAAGACCCCTGCAGTTCGCATATCAGCCCCATGTTGGGGTTGGTGATGCAATCATCTACCTGCTGCTGCAGAAGGCTTATTCCTCCCTGGACTGTGTCACACTGGACAATAAACTGGACTGGTCTACCAACACAGAGGCCATCTACAAGAAGGGCCTGAGCCGGCTTTACTACCTGAGAAGGCTCAGGTCCTTTAATGTCTGCAACAAGATGCTGCAGATGTTCCATCAGTCTGTGGCGAGCACCATCTTCTTTGCTGCGGTGTCCTGGGGTGTGGGCATCAAGGCAAAAGACGCCAACAGACTGAACAAACTCATCAGAAAAGTAGTTCTTTAGGCAACTGGACTGTTTGCAGTTGCAACTCTTCTCGTGGTGCCCTTCGACCTCCTGCCGACTGATAATATGACAATATTGAACTTGAAGGCCTCCGGGTTACGATCAAGGCAGTTCTACAGAAGAATCAATCAAGAAACAATCAACGAATAACAATTCATATGGCAATAAATCAAGATGTCAAACAACCGACAGTATTGTACTAGACTCAATTGCAGCCAGAAGTACCATTGGATATGAAAGGAATAGGCCCTACGGCAACTCCAACAGATGCACTAGACTAGAGTATCAACGTTTTCAAAAATAAATCACACATTTTACATTCCCGTTGCAATCATCATTGATGGTTGAAGTTAAAACTTTTGTCAAATTGTTGTCAACTGTCAATTTTATTTGTAACTTTACATTTATCATTGGTGGTACTTATGATAGCATAAATATAAAACATACTTTGGTGTATGAAATCAATCTAATAGTCTCACAAATCCAGTCCAATTCCCATTGTGTGCATGGTGCTGATTGAAGGTGCTGCAGGTGAGATTTAAGAGCTATTATTTGAGTGTAATTTGTCAGAAATGGCAACATTATATTTTATTATTTTATTTTGACAATGACAAGCGACCACAAGTCCTACACTGTAAATTGATCAGCTAATGGATACGTTTGCTTTTTCAAAATAGAACCAGGCTTTTAAGGTCGGGTAGAATCTAGTCTCAGTAACCCGGGGAGTCGAAATGGGCAGTGGGCGGAGTCAACTCGGAGAATAGTGAATCACAGGCCAAAACAACGATCCGACCTGGAATGGAAATTTCAAAGGAGAACATACTGGCTGCTGCATTAGTGTTGGAGAAGCCAGTATTTCTACTTGGCATGTTTTCTTAATATCTGATGCAAATCATGGTCATTTGATGATTTAGTACAGTAAATGTGTTACATATACTTTCATTACTTATCCATTATGTCTAATGGTGCTGGTACAGCTGGGTTATGACATAAATACATGTCAGCTCTTGTGTAATAATTTAATATTCTAATTTTGGTTTTATACTATGCTAACAACAACTTATCTAATGATACAAGTCTATACAAACCAAGATGGCGTTTTGACGCTCTATGTAATGTTCAGCATTATTGCAGCAGTTGAGACAATTGCAGTTGCTGCACAGCTCTCCTTTGGCAAAGCAGTCAAAGTAGCTAGTAAAGATAAAAACACACAAACCCAGATGGTTAACCCACAACACAGCCATTTTGCGATGTGTGTGTATATGTGTGTGCCTTGTCTTGCTACATGTTCTTACAAAACTGGAGAAAAATTACACATAACTGAGTGACTGGTATGTTGTAAGTAAATGAGCATACTCTGTTTGAGCTCTTGCTATACAGTATAAAGTAATATAAAACTGCATAATGCACTCACCGTTTCAGGCATTGTGACTTGGTACAGTTGCAGGGCTTCTTGGACTTTGAATCAGGCATGGTCCAATTCATCCTACGGGGTACAATTATATGGGTTTGTTTTGACACATTTCCAGGCTCAGAAAAAGAATCACACAGCCATACAATGTTAGACCAACTAAAGGGCTTCAGTCAACCTGCAACTGTGCAGTCACATGTTGTTGACCATATAGTCGATTACTACAGGTCTGTGTTGGCCATTAAAGATGCTGAAAGGGTTTGCCTGTACAATATCAATGGACCAACTTTCCATTCGATCCATTTTGGATCACCACTGGATTAGATTTGAGAATACCAAAGAAGCACAACAACTTGATGACACATTAGCCATAGGCATTAGGGTGAAGTGACATTTGTTCTATTTTCACAATTATGAAAATCAAATAATTGTGTTGTTGCTGCATGTTGCCTTTATATTTCAAACTATTCCTCTCCTCGGATCATTACCTGAATAACGCTTTCCACATTCCTACCATCTACGTTATGAGGTTAGGGCATGTCATCGTGTTAGGAAGGACAGAGTAATTGTGTCATGAATTGCCACAGAGTTTTTGAGGACCCAAGTGCACGACAAGATTAGATTTTCAAAAAAGGCTTTACTTACTCAAAAGACATTGAATACCAGGCAACAATAAGAACAGGGAGCAATGTGACAAATACAATGACAAAGCACTGAACTGAACAAAGGGAAGGACTTAAATACACAGGACTAAACAAGACACAGGTGGGCAGGGAACACGGTACAACGAGAGGCAGGCTAACATTGGACAAGACAACAATCAAACTCAAACTCATAACTAGACTCAGGTGGGCAGGAAACAAGGTAATGACAAGCAGACATATATACATAGACGCCTCATGACGTGCTGGAACGTAACCCAGCGTCGCCGCCATATTGATTGGGTCTCCTCACTCTAGTCTAGCATAGGAGTCAACGGGAGAGCAAGCTATGCAGTATTTTGTGCAGCGTACGGCGCAGTATTGACACCAGATCGTGTGGGATTACCTTTCACAAGTAAGATTGAACAATAATTCTTATTATTTAAAAAAAATAAAAAAAAATAATTAATTCGTCCTGTATCATAAATAAATCTCAGCCATTTGTAACAAACCAAACCGTGTGAAAATCCGGTAAAAATTTGGGGAGTTATGCTTATTATTGTAGTTGGGGATACGCCTTCCTCCATAGAAATGAATGCACTGGGGGCGCACTGGGGCCCCTTCCAAGATGGCGGCCGTGCTGCTACGTCAGCTCTAACGGGCAGCGTCAGTCTATGAGGCGTCTATGTATATATGTCTATGATGACAAGGATACTGTAGACGAGACTCAGGGGGCGGAGACACAGAATCACAAGACAAACCAAACCGAAGCACACGGCTGGGACAACAAGGAAGAGGAAGTAAAATCACATGACAGAGGGAGTGAATCACATGACACAAACCAGGAAATACACCAGGGGCTAGGACGGACAAGACAAACAGGCGACACAGGAAGTAACAGGGAAAACTACAAACTTAATGTCCAACAGGAAACAGAACACAAGAGGCTAAACACAGAATATACTAAAGAGAAACAAACTAAAAGTCCAAGACAAAACTCAAAAACCCAGAACCCTGACAAATTGTCTTATTATTTGTTGTTTCATTGCTTTGTATTCGACCGTCTTACCGTGCACCAGAGGCTTCTGAGTTACAGTCCCCTGGGTTGACTCTGGTCTCAGAGTACACAGGACAAGTGGCCTGCTGCTTCTACAGAAAGTGGACAGTTAAACCTATATGCAGTTCAATCAATGTCACGATGTAAAAAGATGATCTGATTCATTGATACATGTATTTGTATGGGATGGAGTGGCTGAGAGGTCCTTGGGCAGTAGAGGGCCAATGCACATAATGGTAATTTAAGAAATTTAAGAAACTTTTTAAATTAAAGTATGGATCAATGCACTATATACTGTAAGCCTGAATGTTTGAATATATATGTAACAGTGGGACACATTTTTGACATTCTATGTGATTTAAGGGGCTTTCTAATATGTCTCCGGGGCATATTTTCCCAATGACCTCAGATATGGGATGTGAAGTGATTCCCAAACAAAGACATTTTTTGTAGATTGACTTTCAAAAAAACTTTGCTCACTATTGTGACACACATTGAGAAAATTAACAACCTTTGTCATATTATTGTGTGAGTTTGCTGGTTCTTCCTGGTCTTGCTGGACACCCTGAGACTCTGAGGGAGCAATACTGGTGCCAGCATTGTATAATATACCCTGAAAAAATATGCACACACACAGGTACTCAGTTGGCAGTTGGCAACCACAGTCATTTTTGAGGGAAACAAACATAGTAGTAATTGGTTAATAATATGATGGCCAGTTGTGGTACTCATTCTTTCCGTTTGTACAGTAGTCTAATAAGTCAAGTAAATTGCATTGCATTAAGTTTAATGTACAGCTAAACTGATGGTGTAAACTTACAGGTATCATGCCATGGTGCATGGCTCCCACTGCAACCCATGGGAGAGAGACTGAGCTGTGGGGATCCTGAAACTGGGCTAGAGTGGGATGGACAGTAGGTCTAGATTATAGTAGTATTTTCTCATATAAACTAACTATAAACTAACTTTATCCAATTTAATTTTAAACCTATTAACCTATTTTAAATCAACCTATCAAAAATAAACATAATTCAGAAGTTGCATATAAAATGTTGGATCCAAAACAATGGTTAAGGAGATGATAAAAAGCAGGTTGACATTTTCAGGATTGTCTGTTTAAAGTCCAGGGGCCTGTTACAGGAAGCCAGATATGTTACATCACAATCACAGTAATCCTGATGTTTTGACCAGAACCTGGTTCATAGCAGGTTGTGCTCGAGTTTAGCCACATGGGCAGCAATTACCTCTACCATATGTCTGGATGGTTAACAAGTTCATATTCGTTGCTTAGAAATGATTGTTCCCCTATACATTTTTGCTTTGGATTTTCAGTGGACCATGCAATTGTTCCATCAACTGCTCTGCACTGTAAGCTAATAATTAGTGTCCAGTATCATCATATGGCACCACACAATTGTTAAAGCCACTGATTCAACTGTGACTCATTTAAATATAATCGATCACCTGAATCCTAAAATTGTGAGAGTGCAAAAGACCTGAAACATATTCAACAGGAAAGCAAACAATAAGTAAGACATCAGAAAGGACATTTAATGACCTGAAGCTCAGACAGTGAGGATTCCCAGGCAGAATACCGTCGGGCGGTTCTACGGTCCACACGCAGGTCCCCGCCAGCCGTCCAAGGTGAACAGGATTGTAGTTCTCCCATGTGCCTATTGACAATGGTCCGACATCACTGAAGCAAATGTCCTCCAAGTCCTGGTATTGCCCTTGCTCCATGGCGCTGAAGCTCCTGCCTTTAGCCTGTTGAGTGTTGCACGGGACGCAGGAGGAGACGTATTGGATCAAAGCATTCATTCAAGTGTTAACCCAGTGGCTACATTAGTGAAGCAACGCTCATTGCAGATTCATTTCAGTTTCTGCTCAAATAAATCCCGCCCAGGTCAAATAAAGCCCAGGTCACATCACCACCTGCCATACAAACTATGAAGCAAACTGTGGAAGGCACCTCTCGCAAGAAGATACCTATAGGGCTAACAATAAGTACAATATCTCCAAATATCGGCCATTTTGGAATGTAATGTTATCATCCCAATGGAAAACAATATATTTAGTAGCAGTAGAAGTGAACTAAAACAGTTATTGCTCTCGACTAGAGAACCACAGTAGTTATAAAACGAAAATTAGTAGTTGATTATATTTGCTGAGCATGAACACTGTTAGTTATCTGTAGACACATGAATGTCACCCATGACAGGTGAAAACGTCAAGTGTCCACGACGCTACATGCTAACAGGTTAGCTCATGTCCACGCAGAGCAGCCTAGCAGGTCCAACGGTCCGTTCAACGCAGAGCCACAGCTAATAGTGTTGAGGTAAGTATCGGTGGGGATCATTTCCAACCTAATAAAGTGTGAACGTTGAATAATAATAATAATAATTAATAATAATAATAATAATAATAATAATAATAACGTAACGTAATCTAAGTGGAGTTAATAAAAGAGCGAGCCTAACGGTCGGGTTCGGGACCGGTGGTTCATACCTGCTCCTGGTTCTGGTTTTAAAGACAGCTCCTCCTCGTCCCATTAAAACACCACATAATGTCTAATTCACCACATCTAAATCAGTGTTCATTACTGGAGCTGGCAGGGACAAGAATTACGACTATAAATAGTAATACACTAATAATTAGTATCCTTGTCCAGTATGGAGGACCAAAAGGGACAAAGTAAAATAATAATAATAATAATAATAACTATAATAATAATAATAATAAATAAATAAATAAATAATAAAAATAAATAAATAAATAAATAATAATAATAATAATAATTCATAAAGGTTAATGAATAGGCAGAGTTACTGTCACAAGTAAATAAAATATGTTTTTAATGTTTAATTTATTGTTTTTTTTCCTGGTAATTAACGGTATGATTAGACGTGGGAGCTCTTATTATACAGCCAGGCGATTTAAACCTAACACAAACCTGAACTTTTACTGCAAAATAATATGACCTAACTTTCCTTTTAAATATTTGTTGTATTGAGTAAATTGTAGTTGGCAGGCTACATTGTTCGTTATGCGTTTGCTTCTCTCTGTTACTCCCATTTCTTGGCCAGGTCATTCTTGTAAAAGAGATTTTAATCTCAATGAATTTCTACCTGGTAAAATAAATGATTGATGATGATGTTAACCAGTTATTTATTAAATAAAGGCTATTAACAGGTGGGCTAGGTGGGCTTAATGATGACAGTTGGGTTATGTTGGTTATGATTCAGCTTGGGTTATGTAAGGTTAAAGGTATTCAAGAACAGCGGTGTCATTCCAGTAAGCTATATGTGAACAAAGAAACTGCAAGTCTACCACAGGCTTCTTGTTAAAACTCGAGATGAGATGCAAGATATTTTATATAATTCATACACATAATACATAGGTGTTAAAATATATGTGTTGTATGTCTCATTTTCTTTATCAATTTATTAAAACAGACCTGTAAATGATAAATTCAGTCTCAGAAACCATAGGACGTGCAATATTCTTTTTATTTCTCTGTTGTAATTCCATAAAATGTGATTATTTAGTATACAATTCCTCTAAATGAACAAGCTTGTAGAAAGTGAATATGTATTCATGTGTTTATAAATGTGTGTGTGTTTTTTTAAGGGCATCTTCTTAGGTAGATGTTTTTATCTTCGGTATTCACTAGGCAGGTTCTTAGGTCTGTATCTATTGGGATCTCCTCCGCTGCGCCCCCATCTGTTAGCTTCCTGGTCAGCAGCTGAGTCCGCACGTCCGTGCCCACTGTCTCCATGTTCAAAGATGTCGGAAATCCTCTGTGAACCCTCTCTCGCATCACTAGAAAACAATGAAATACACATTCAAAGCACCATCACCAGAAACACCACACAATCTACATTTTACAAACTCAAAGGACATTTCTCATATCAATGTTTATACAATACAATGTTCAAAAAACAGACATTGCGCCCTCAAATCATAGCAGTTGTAAACATATAATTACATAATATTAATACCTCATAAATAACATTTATATATTAATTTCTATTTTAAGGTCATTTTTATATAATATTTCTAAATGTCAGTTATAGTTGATAGTTACCTGATGACTCTAGCTGCAAATCTGCCCCCTGCTCCTCTGTTGGCAGCATCATAGTTTCCCCTGGCATGGAAGTATTTGTCTGCGTGCGGCACGTCGCGGGCCTTTTTCATGTCAGTGTATGCACGATACATGTCACGAGATCCTGCACAGGTGGAACACAGTGCCAGCTCATTTTCAACTACAATCATTCATTTTATTTAGCAATAATCATTGTATTGGCAACCACGCTTCACGACACAATAAACAAAACTAAATGCAAATACATTTTATAAATACATTTTCATGAACAATAACACTAAAGTGTTACCTTGGTAAGCCTGACTAGGGAACTTGTACCACTGGGCCTGGGTTCCCACCACCAGAAGTACAAGTCCTGCTAGGATCAACTTCATGGCTGGAGATGTCTAGATTAGATTACATTAGATTAGATTCAACTTTATTGTAGCAGAGTACAGGTACAGAACCAATGAAATGCAGTTGACGTCTAACCAGAAGTGCAAAAGAAGCATTTAAATACCAAAGTGCTATTTGAGTACAGTATTTCTGTGCAGATTATGTAGGCAAAGAGATGTATTATGTACAACAATGTAAGGTTATGAATACAGGTTTGTCAGAAGTATAGGGGGATTATGTACAGAGAGTATAAATAGACATTTATATATAAATACTCTGTATATACATGTAGTATATATTGTGCAGGTTTTGGTCAGGTTATGGAATATAAAAAAAAGTTTAAAAGTATTGTGCAGTTTTTTTGTGATAGCAGTGCAAGGGCAATTGATGAAACAGTGCAGTAGTGAATGTAAACAGTTACAGTGCAAAGTAGTAAATGTAAAACGGATAAACATTGCAGATTGAAATGCAACAGGTAAGAAGGTAGCCATTTAAAAGTTCAGTGCTGGACAGTGCAGTTCAGTGCAGTAATGAGTGTAAACAGTTATACAGTGCAAGGCAGTACATGTAAACAGGTGAACATTGCAGAAAGTGAGATTCAACCGGTAAGCAGGTAACCATTTAAAAAAGAGAAAGAAAAGAGAAAACAAAAAACAGTTAATTCACATCAACCATTTACTACATTATGCCTATAAACGGCACAAATAATAATATTATAATAATATTATAAAATGTAATATTACAATAGACCTAATTGTTATAACATGTTGACAAACTCCCCATACTTACATCTAGTTTTGTTGAGTGTTGTAGTATGTTGTGAGTTGTGTGTGCTCCTCTCTGTGTGAGTTGTGTGTGCTCCTCTCTGTGTTAGTTGTGTGTGCTCCTCTCTGTGTGAGTTGTGTGTGCTCCTCTCTGTGTGAGTTGTGTGTGCTCCTCTCTGTGTTAGTTGTGTGTGCTCCTCTATTTAAGTGTGATCTCAGGTCTATTGAGGGGGTTGGGGTTTTCCAGGATTGTGAAATGATGATGATGATGATGATGATGATGATGATGATGATGATGATGATGATGATGATGATTTTCCAGTAAGCTACTTTTACTTTCTTTTCACTTTCAAGCACATGCCAGTGTCTTTGTTAATGTTACTTCACTGGAACTTCCAAACTACTATGCACTGACCTCTCACATCATGATGGTCATGGAGAGACTGGTTCTGGCACACCTCAGACCGCTGGTGTGCCCATCACAAGACCCCTGCAGTTCGCATATCAGCCCCATGTTGGGGTTGATGATGCAATCATCTACCTGCTGCAGAAGGCTTACTCCTCCCTGGACAGACCCAACACCTCAGTCCGGATCATGTTCTTCGACTTCTCCAGCGCCTTCAACACCATCCAGCCCAGACTGCTGAGGGCCGAACTGGAGAACACGCGGGTGGGTGCTCCCCTCGTCACTTGGGTCGATGACTATCTGACGGGCAGACCGCAGTTTGTGACATTACAGAACTGTGTGTCCGATCGTCTGATCAGTAACATCGGGGCCCCCCAGTGAACTGTACTGTCCCCCTTCCTCTTCACCACATTCACTGCTGACATTAAGTACTGCACGGCCATTGTGGGGTGTGTTGAGGGCGGGAGGGAGGCTGAGTACAGGGATCTGGTCGACCGCTTTGTGAAGTGGTGTGGGGAGAACCACCTGCAGCTGAACGTGGCGAAGACGAAGGAGATGGTGGTGGACTTCAGGAGGAACAAGCCCCTGCCCTCTCCTGTCTGCATCGGTGGGACGGATGTGGAGATGGTACCTGCATACAGGTACCTGGGTGTCACACTGGACAATAAACTGGACTGGTCCACCAACACAGAGGCCATCTACAAGAAGGGCCTGAGCCGGCTTTACTTCCTGAGGAGGCTCAGCTCAGCACCATCTTCTTTGCTGCGGTGTCCTGGGGTGTGGGCATCAAGGCAAAGGACGCCAACAGACTGAACAAACTCATCAGAAAAGCAGAGTCTGTTGTTGGCTCTAAACTTCTCACCCTGGAGGTTAAACTGCTGGCAATCATGGACAATCCCTCTCACCCCCTCTAAGGAACGATGCAGGAAATCGTTCCTCCCAACTGCAATAAGACTCTATAACTCAGCTACCTCTGTCAGAGACACCATCACAGAACTGCACTAAATCTACCTGTCACCTTACCTGTCACATTTGCACCGTGTACCCTGTACAACAATCCACTCCAAATACTGGAACATATACTTCACATCATATGTGATATGTGTTAATATTAACCGTATTGATATTATATATCATATTTATACAACTACTTATACATATTTTTTGCACATTCTATTTACATATTCTTATACTCATAGTGTTAGGGCCAATTTGTTTTTAGTTTTATTTTATTGAAAATTACCTCCCCCTGCTGGCACTTTATTTTGGCTTGAGATGCCAGCCGGAACTCTATATAGGTAGACAGGATGTGAGGCCTAGGAGAGACCACATTAGAATATATATTATCTATTGTATGTATATCTTCTATAGTCAAGTATTTCAATGCATGTATTATACCTATACCATATATCATATTATATCATATCTTGTGTATCTTGTGTATATATACATATATTTTTATCATGTGTACATAATATATATTGCAGGTATGTACGTATGCACACCTTGCACATATGACACATTTCTATGTGTATATTATTATTATTATTATTATTATTATTATTATTATTATTATATACTGTTGCTGCCATTATTACTATATACTGTT
Source organism: Merluccius polli (assembly GCA_030340625.1). NCBI lineage: Eukaryota > Metazoa > Chordata > Actinopteri > Gadiformes > Merlucciidae > Merluccius > Merluccius polli. The sequence goes on from JAOPHQ010005978.1 coordinate 44,814, forward strand.
ATTATATACTGTTATTATACTGGTGTATATACTTATGAATACAGGTTGATGGTCTACCTGCAGAGCATTGCTGCCTGACGCACCTCCGCCGGTGCCGTTTCTGCGTGTGTGAATGGTGAACACCTGAACATCTCTCTGGGCATGGACGATTCATCAGCTGGGGACCACCAGTCATGGATGTTTTGCTCCTTTAACCCCAGTACATCTCCTGGTGGCGGAGCGATGGCAGGGATCTCTCCCTGCCACCCCCTGCTGACGCCCTAGGGCCTAGGTGTTATCTGCCCCCCAACTACTATGCTTCCTCCTTAGCCACAGCCAGAAGCTGCCCTTCTCTGCCTCCTCTGCCAGTTCTTTGATGGCTTTCCGACACCCTGCTCCCGTGCATCCCATGTCACGGAGTAAACGGACGGTTGAGTGAAGTTTGTGCAATCTCCCTAGGGAATTGGAGCTGTCTCCCCAGGTCAACCCTCATAGACCACTCACTGCCAGGTGAGAGGAGTCTTGCTGTTTCTCTCTGGCGAGGGGTGATGATGTTCTCTCCAGCTCTTGTGAACGGGATGGGACGTCTCGCTGAAGCGGAAGGTCTGCTGTTAGCCTCCAGCCTGCATGACTCTGCCACCTCTGCCAGCTTCCTCAGCACTAGATCGTGTCGCCACCTGTAACGGCCTTGGGACAGCGCAGTCCTGCAGCCCGACAGGATATGCCCGAGGCTTGCATTGGTGGTACTGCATAGGGGACAGGTCTCTTCCGCTCCGAACCATTGGTGGAGGTTTCGGGGACAGGGTAGGGTGTCATAGGTGGATCTGACCAGGAAGCTGAGCCTGGCTTGGGGGATCTTCCACAGATCAGACCATGACAAGGGCCTTTCTGTGACGCCTCCCCATGACATCCAGCCTCCTTGTCGGCTCTGAGACACCGCTTTGATGTTAAGGCGCTCCTGCTCTGTCCTTGTCACTTCTGCCACCACTATGGCTCTCCGCTCTTCTTTGGGAGGCCTTTGACCAGAAGAGGGGGGTCTCGCTCCTCCCTAGGCCTGCTCGACCCTCCTGGACATTGCCGACTACCTCGCGGTGCTTCAGCCTGCTGATGGCCATGTCGACTTCTTCCTGGGCTTTCCACTTCCTCCCTGTTCGTATCTGGGAGCCAGCTGCTCTCACCAGTTGGTCGGTGGATTCCCTCAGCTCCAGCACCATCCGAGCCTTCTCCTGCTTGTATCCCAGGCCAATGGATCGCAGTGGCAGTTGCAGCATGTTCCTGCCGAAGAGGCCAACATCTGACAGGCATCTCGGCAGTCCCAGCCACTTCCTGATGGATGAGTTTGCCAGCCCATCCATCTTGTCTACCACTGAGGAGGGAACATCGCTCATCTTCAGCGGCCACATCACCCTTGGGTAAAGTATGAACTGATAGCTCCATACTTTGTACTTGCCAGGGAGCTGGCTCTGATTGATCCTGGCCAGGCCATCTGCGAGCTGCTTCCTCACCGTTTCCCCCATCTGCCTGTCAGAGAGGTCTGCTGTATAGGTTCGACCCAGGCTACGGATGGGTTGACTTGCCAGCAGTGGGATCTCCTCACCGCCTGCGACAAAGGTGGTATGGTCGCTTCTGACCCCTTTCCTGAGGGACAGACTGCGCGATTTTGAGGGTTTGATCTTCATCCTCGCCCACCCCACAAGCTCATCAATCCTCTTCAGCAGTCTTGTCGTACATGCCGCTGTCTGGAGAATCGTGGTGATGTCATCCATGTAGCCTCTCACTGGTGGTAGCCTCTGACCTGACGGTAGCTTCACTCCTCCGACCATCTTCCTTGCCCCTATAAGGATGATCTCGAAGGCTGCGACGAACAGGATGGGAGAGATTGAACATCCCATGGCAATGCCTACCTCCAGCCGTTGCCAGCCTGTGGTGAAGTCCTGATGGGTGCAGCACATCCGGAGGTCTTCAAAGTACTTCACTACTATGCGTTGGCAAGGTCCAGCCACACCACATGCGGGTCACCTCTCTCTCTTTTTGCTTTCTGGATCTGCTCCCATATCACTGCCGAGTGTTCCACACACCCTGGGAAACCTGGCACACCTGCCTTCTGGCAGCTGGTGTCAATGTACCCGTTGCTTGTGAGGTAGTTGGTCAACCTTTTGGCAAGGATGGAAAAGAAGATCTTCCCTTCGATGTTCAGGAGCGCGATGCTCCTAAACTGGCTGATGGTGGTGGAGTTTGCCTCCTTTGGGATAAGAACTGTTACAGCTCTTTGCCACTCTGAAGGGATGACTTGGTTCTTCCAGGCCACTCTCAGGAGCTTCCACAGATGTTTCAGGACCCCTGGGCAGTACTTGTACAGTTTGTATGGAATTCCGTTGGGGCCTGGTGCTGAAGCTGCTCTCGCTTTCCGGACGACTTCTGCTACCTCACTGAGTTTGGGGAGAGCAGCATCGAACAGGAAGGATGGGGGAGCTGGGAGAGGAACATAACCTGGTGATCCCAGTGGGGTTGACCTCGCTGGGTCGCTGTACTGCTCCCTGATGTGATTCTCCAGCTCAGATTGTGTGATATCCAGCTTCCCGCTTCTCTTGTCCTCTAGCAACCGTCTCGCATGCTTGAAGGGGTTTTTGAAGAAGCTGCTCCTCTCCTTCTCCTTCCGCCTTCTGCGTTTGCGGATACGCTCTGCCCTCCGCAGGCTGGCAAGAGTCTTCTTTGCCTCCTCCCACAGTGGCTTCAGGCCTTCCTTCTCCTCGTTGCTTGCCTTCCTCCACTGCTTTCGGAGCTGCCGCCGCCTCATCACCAACTGCTTGATCTCTCTCCCTCCTCCCCTTCCGCTTTGGGCCAGCGCTCTGCTTTTCAGGCACAACTCCAAACCTGCCTCTGCACTCCTCGTACAGGATGTCTCCAATGCAGTTCAGCTTGGTTTCCACCTATATATATATATATATATATATATATATATATATATATATATACTGTATATATATATACTGTATATATATATATATATATATATATATATATATATTATTATTATATAGTACTATATATACTGTACTATTGTTATACTGTTTAGTTACAATAACATTACCATCATATCATCACACCATCATCTTGCCACTGCACGTTATCTACCTATTTATCCTCTTTTTTTTTTCTTTGTCCATGTCCTATTCTGTGTTTTTTATTTTTGTTTTTATTTTTTCTACCTCAGTGTTTTATTCTATTGTATTTTATTTTATTCAAATACCGGACTGCTATGACAACCTAATTTCCCTTCGGGGGTGAATAAAGTCATCTATCTATCTATCTATGTAAAATATGTTGTCCAGGCAGGGAGGAAGAGGGAAAAGGGAAGAGAAAGGGAAAGGAGGTTAGTTTGTGCATCAGTGAATTGGTTTACACATTCCCAAAGTTATGTCTTATTTATGATAATATACTGTATGTAATTACACAAGGCCATTTTAGGACCTAGGTGAAAGAACTGTTTAGGGAAAACTGCTTTTAATGCTGGCACACTTAACATTTATGGTGTTAGTGGTGTTTTGTCACACAGACCTGGCAACCCTGATCAAGTTCATGAACTCCACAGTATATCAACCCCGGTGTTTCCTCCACACATCACCAGATCATTGTCTTCACTTCGTGGTAGCTACAGTTCGATTCCTTAGTATAGTCCAAGTTAAGTCATATGAATGTGACCTCCATGTTACAGGGCTCTCAAGTGTCACGCATTGAGCGTGACAGTCACTCATTTCGGTCTTTTGTCACGCCCTCCCGCCACACATGCTATTTCTCACGCTGAAAAATAACTTATATGCCGCTGCCGCAGCACCCCCCCCCCCCCCCCGTCAACAATCGCGCAGCAGCACCAGGGGCAGAGCGAGGGGGTGGCTTTCGGGGCTGAAGCCCCGAATCTCACTTCAAAAGCCCTGGATCTTTTTTAAGCTTTTGAAGTTATAAGCACAATGGGCATACCACTTTTAAAATACATATAAAAAAGCAAACAAACAAACAATCCATCTGCAATCCTACTTTGAATCTACTGAAAGTTAGTCTCAAATGTATAAGTCTCAATTTTGCCATTGTAGTTTACATAAACATCTCTAGTAGATTTTCTGGTTATTGTTTCTTTCCATTAAATAGTATTGTCTCGAGCAGCCCTGCAACTGAAAATGTAGGCTATGAATTAGAAGGGATTTAGGATTTGCCAATGTCCAGCAGGTCACCCTAAAATGGACTAGAATGCAGGAAATCGCATCTTAGAAATTCAAAATTTTCTGGGGGAAAAACCCCAGACCCCCCTTTGGGCTAAGCCCCGGATGTACACAAAGTCTGGCTCCACCCCTGAGCAGCACCCCCCCCCCCCCCCCCCCCCCCCCGCCAACAATCGCGCACCCCCAACGCCAGTCCAAGACAAAATTGCCCGGGCCGAATTTTGTTCCCAGTCCACCCCTGGGGGGGGGGGGGCGGCGGGCCGGGACCCGGGGGGCGGGGGGGAATGTCACTCTTGCCTGTGTTCAAAACTTGAGAGCCCTGATGTTATGTCACATACAGTGATAGGTAAGGTTGATAGAACAACACAGAACAGCATTTAATATATTACTGTGGTGTTTTTAAATATGTGTTTCTAGTGATGCAAGAGAGAATATAGAAAAATCAACAAGTCCTCCAACTCATACGCTCACTGTTGTCGTTTGTTCATGCACTAGAATACGACCCAGTGGAGCGTTTTTTTCAAAGAGCGCCCCCAGCGCCCCCTGTCCGTGACATGGGGATACAGATACTTTTCGCCGATGAGCATTGTGGGTGATATTAAGGGTTAGGGTTAGAGTTAGGGGTAGGGTTAGGGTAAAGTTAGCTAGAAGTAGAGGTTTTCATATCCTGTCTTCAAAACAAAAGCATTGTCACTGTCTCTAAGCTTTTATTTTGTAAACAGCCGGAAATGAGTTTACTTCGTACCGTTGCTAGCATGACAGTTGTATAGCAACGTCGGAAGCAAATTTTAAAATAGGCTATATTTGGACAAATGCATTTTTATTTGGGATCTACGTTGTTGCTTTCTCGCCTGAAATGTTTTTAAAACTTAATAAAGTGACATATTAACGGTCGTACAACGAAAAGTGGAGTCAGCCTTTTAGGGCCGGAGGTTACGCTAAACGTAACAATCGAGTCGTAAATTCGGGTGCATGCAAAACGACAACAGTGAGCGTATGAGTTGGAGGAGGAGGACAGTCTGAGAAAAATGGTTAGCAGTAACATTTGGACTCAGCTGCTGACTAGAGAGCTAAACGATGGAGGAGATCCCAACAAACCTGAACAACTGCCTGGATGATACTGAAGCTGAAACCATCTACCTAAGGATACAATGGCAACCATCTGTACAGAAATTACAAATAACCAAGTTTCATCATTGACATGGCTGTTTCAATACACTGCAGAAATAAATAAAATAAGACAAATAATGAACTCATTTTAATTTCTATTACATATACCAATTATATTAGAAAACATCTAAATTAGGTATTGAAATTGAAAGTGCTTTATATTTACACGAATCGCTTCATGTAAAAAAAAAAAAAAAAAGGATCTGTAAAATGTATTTGCTTTAACTAAACTAAAGAATAGGTCAATTGTTTTAATTTGATTTGTGACCTGTTATCCTTATTCAACTGGTAAACAGTGAACCTTACTAGACATTCTGTGTCTGTCATCTGTCTGATCATGTCTGATCAGACATAGGGCCTACATAGGCCTGATATCAGATACGTGTATTTTGGCTGTACAATTGAAGGGCTTCTTTATAATGCCGTGAACTCATACCCAACAAAAGCTATTCCATTTACTGCCAATGGTCTTTTGCAGACACCACCTGCCCAGGAATGGGTGAGGTATTTGGTATGGCAGGATTCATCCTCTCACTTCCAGCCTAAACAATTTATCTGGACCAGACAGCATCTCATTATCGTGTTATGGTGAGCTGGAGAGAGAACACCAGAACACATCTGCTGTAGTTGTTGCTGTAAATCTTTAGTGCTAATAAAAAGGAAAATGTTGTTCTGCCTTCTGCCTAAAGCAAAATATAGGCTCCAGACCCAATATCCTATAGTGCAATGTCCACTCAAACAAGCCAACATCCTTGGATACAGAATTCCCATAAGACCTCTTTGCTTGTATGCATAGTTTATTTTGTCTATCTTTAGCAACTCTCCCCATCCCCATAGCAACCTTGCAATAGATGATGAATTATTGATCAATTAATGCTAACTGCTGAATAACTGACCTGCTGCTAAGACTATTATATCTTTGTACCGTACAACGACACATTCGTGGCTGTAACAAAAGGTTGAGGAAACAAAGAGACAAACAAACAAAACATGCATTATACACACTGTAACTTGCTGCTATATCACTTCCTCTATGTGGGAGTGAATAAACAACCTGAATAATATCTAGAATAGTATTACATTTTGAGCTCGGTATGAAGCACACAGCTTTCTTTTATGAGTCTTCGGTGAAGACAATTTAGTTTCTCAGTTGTGATAATGATGAAGAAATGCAATCTTAAATTCTCTCTGTCTAGTCATTTGGTTACTAAGATGGCTTATTTTATACTCTGAACTCCTACATTTTCTCCACAATAGAAGCAATCTTTGTTAATGTTCCTCATTAACATAACTTTATAATATGATAAATAATTATAATTATAATATCAATATAATATACTTTTTTGCTAGGCCTTGGGCAAGCAAATTTCGTGACCATGAAACATGTAAAAAAAAAAAAAAAAAGACAATAAGACAATACATTTTATTTAAGGAAGTTGTTTAAGAATGTAATGCTTTTTGGTTGTGGTATTTTGTCTAGATAGGTAGGTTGATAGGTACAAAGATGGGTTGGTAGGTAGGTAGGTAGGTTGGGTTGGTAGGTAGTTTGGTAGGTAGGTACAGGTAGGTAGGTAGGTAGGTAGGTAGGTAGGTAGGTAGGTACTGTATATGTAGGTAGGTATAGGTAGGTATATAGGTATAGGTTGGTAGGGATATAGGTAGTTTGGTAGGTACATAGGTAGGTTGGTAGGGATATAGGTAGGTTGATAGGTACAAAGGTAGGTTGGTAGGTACATAGGTTGGTAGGGATCTAGGTAGTTTGGTAGGTACATAGGTTGGTAGGTACTAAGGTAGGTTGGTAGGTACAAAGGTTGGTTGGTAGATACATAGGTAGGTAGGTACTAAGGTAGGTACTAAGGTAGGTTGGTAGGTTCGAAAAGGTAAGTTGGTAGGTACTAAGGTAGGTTGGTAGGTACAAAGGTTGGTTGGTAGATACATAGGTAGGTAGGTACTAAGGTAGGTTGGTAGGTACAAAGGTCGGTTGGTAGATACATAGCTTGGTAGATACATACGTAGGTTGGTAGGTACATAGAAGGTAGGTAGTGTTACAGTTTACCACAGTGATTTATTATAAACTTTCACTAACTCTACACATTTAGAATAAAGTGGTGTTCTTGCTAGATCAAATGTTGAGCGTGTATATGGTCATGAAGCTGCATGTGACGTTACTTCTTCTATGACAGATGCTGTATATGATTACCTCTCGCTCTAGCTGGGAGACGATACTGTATAAGAGAGAGAGAGAGAGAGAGAGAGAGAGAGAGAGAGAGAGAGAGAGAGAGAGAGAGAGAGAGAGAGAGAGAGAGGATGGTGCTAGGGGTGATTGGAGAGGGGTGATGAGTTTAAAGCCCTCATCTAAATTGAGGCAAGTGAATAAACTCATTGATTAAGGGAAGAAAAGTGATTTTGCCTGGAGTCTGAGAATGAGACGGCTCCATTTGCCATGCAGAGCACAGAGCTATGGTGGTGCGCGCAACTGCCATTATGCTCAACAGTGGAACGGCTAGAGTACCATGAGGCTATAGGCCTATGAGCCCTGCATTGATGCGATGGACTAATAAATAGTCAAATATCGTAGGTTACTTTTAAATTATTTATCTAACCTTTATTTCACCAGGAATGTCATCAAGAACAACATTCTCATTTACAGTGGCGGCCTGGCATCAAGACCTTGCATCAAGTCGATGCAAGAACAACTAGTCTTCACTACAAAACATTCTCCTGATGGGTTTCAAACATCGTCCAAGTTAAATGGTATTTCCACACGCGGACCGCTAGAGGCCGCCATAGAGCCGCGCAATAAGCAGCCGCTTCGGGTTGAACGCATAGGTGGGACGTGAGCGGTAAGTAAATCAGGTCGGACGGAAAGCATAGGCTATATAATAATAACCTTACCACAACCCCTCTTCTATACCATTAAATGCACAGGCTACTCGCTTTACATTACATATAGGCCTACGCTGTGTTGTTATTCAGCCGGGATTCCCAACATGGTCGTACTTAATGACATTATTATTATTATTATTATTATTATTATTATTATTATTATTATTATTATTTTCTTTCTGGTCGATAAGTGTAATTGTATATAGGCCTTTACAGGCTGACTATTGCAGACCATTGATACAGCCCTGAGCTGGGACACACCACGCTGCCTCCAACCTGTCGCATGATGTGTGTGTGTGTGTGTGTGTATTGTGTATTGCACATCCAAACATTGTCGTCAAACCCACTTGAGTTTCGCGGCCGGCCTTATCGTCCCACATGCTTCAGAGTCAGACCCTCCGCCGGTGTGTGTGTGTGTGTGTGTGGGGGGGGGGGGGACCGCAGCATTTTCAACCACGTCCACGTCCTTTACCCACCGGGACGGGTTTTGATAGTAGCCGCCGCTGCACGCGACCACCGGAGGGACAGTGTGTGTGTGTGTGTGTGTGTGTGTGTGTCTGGGGATTTTCTCAAGACAAAAAAAAAAAAAGACTTAAACTGAAAATGTTTTTCGTTTTCGTTTCGCGTTCATTCGTGCGAGCCCCGCCGCCGCCTTTGCCGTCTCGCCCCCCAACACAATGAGGGAGAAATGCGCCAAATCAACCGGAGACGCACGCGCACAGCAGCAGCAGCAGCAGCTGCGGCTCCTCCAGCTGCGCGCGCGGGGCTGGAGTGTAACAGGCTGTATAGCGCGAGGACGGGCTGCTGCTGCTGCTGCTTTCACCTGCTACTGACTTTTAGTTCACGTAGTCACCCCCTCCCCCCCCCCCCCCCCCGTCTGCCGTCTCCCGCTTCCAGTCTTTATAGCACCCCCCCCTCCCTCCCCCCCTTACTCCCCCCCCCCCCTTTCTTTGAGTGATTCTAACGCACGAGAGAGGAGCAGAGAGCGGGAAAGGCTACATGCACGCGACACCAGCACCACCAGCAGAACCAGCAGCACCGACGCCGCCGCCGCCGCCCGCAACAGACGTCGGGGAGCACGAGCGAAGAGTGCACGCGCGTTCGTGCGCGCCAGTTTTTAACAAGGCAATTAACGTCCAGAGAAAAAAAAAAAAAAACCGAAAAAAAACCAAACTGCGAGTCAAAAGTGGATTTAGGGTTTGGCCAAGTGAAGTCGGAGGGAGCCCAGGGTTTTTTATTTTTATTTTTTTATTTGTGTGGCTTTTTTTGTATTTTTTACGCGAAAGGCAAACACACGTGAACGCGTCATGCATCTCAACGGAGCAGAAGACAACAAAGGTGAGCGATAAATAAAACAAAACGTGAGATTTTGCCACATCAGTGGTGATCTCGTCCATGCGGGCTCTCCGCTTAGTTTTTCAAAAGCTCTCGCGTTGCTTTGCAAAAAAAACGCCCTTGAGTGTGACACGTTGGGGTCTCAAGTAACGACGCTGGGGGTCATTTGCCAACAAGATGTTGCACATTGGCCGGGGTTTTTTTTGCGTCAATTTATATAGCTCACCCACACATGCTCGTTTGGTTATTGAGCGAAATAAATATCGCAAAACAAGATGTGCCAGTTGAGTGTGTAATATTTAGCCCTTTGGAGGCGCCTCCTCTCGTCTGGGTTGCGAGACAGCCCACTTTAACACTTGTTGTGTCCGTGCTGCGTCGGCCGTGCGTTGCGTGTTTCCAGTCTCGTGGTGGTGGTGGTGTGGGGGGGGGGGGAAACCGCGCAAGGTCACCCGGTGACGAGGTGTCGTCCGTGGCGGATATCCCGCGTGTCTCTTGTGTGTGGTCGCCGCTCTTCCTGGAGCTGATCGGTGGAGCTGATCGGTGTCCTCCTCCTCCTCCTCCTTCTTCTTGTCCTCCTCCTCCTCCTTCTTCTCCTCCTCCTCCTCCTCCTCCTCCGTCGTGGTTCGGGGATGAATTCAGGACCAGAAACAATTCAGGGACCCACTTATAAGCATGCAGGGTTTTTATAAACCGATTATAGTATTATAGTATGAGTGACAACGATTGCTGCCTGATTCGTTCATTTGTTTTGACATCATTTGGCGATTTTTTACATTTTTTTAGTAAGGTCACAGACCAACACCTGATGCTCAAAAAATGTTCAGGCTCAGAACAATGCACTGAGGAATAGCTATATAGCTGTGTTGTAGTACGTTTTTAAGCAACGCTTGGTTAACCCAGACAGATACTGTAACTGAAGGGCATCCCCCTGGACATGTCCTTATGTCCTCACCGCCCATTGGGCCACTCTGCTATTGTAATGTGCAGGAGAGAGCTACTGATGTGATAAGTTCAAAAGGTAACAGACTTTATGCTCAATCTAATAAGTAAAGTTATTATCTAATGATTTTACCGTTAGACGACCCAATCAAACCTATATGGGATGAAAATGAACCAATCAGACCTTTTAACATCACGTGTTTGTGCGCAACAGTTGGGCTACAGCACTTACTGTCCAGCTGCACGTTACATTAGTTTAACTGTGCGCCCCTCCGGCAGTAGCCCCACTCTTCCTGGCAACACGTCTAAAAGGAATAACGCATTTAAAAGCCCATCAGATGGAGTAATGTCTTCTCACACTGCCTCCACTTCACTGGCCCTTTGTTTCCATTTCAAGCAGGGCATGGCTCAATTGAGCAATGTGTGTTTGGACAGGACACTAAGTGTTAAAATGTGCTTCGTAATATCATGTAACAAACAACCACAACCCTATTTGTTGATAATGCAAATGTAGTGGTTTATCCTATTAAGCTGATTTTTTGCTTCATGCGCTCCATTATTTCCACTCCTGCTTGTCTAATGGAGAGTCTTGGGAATGTTTCCTGTGGGTAGTTTACTCCTTCTCTTGACATGTGTTAACTTGCAATTTCTTACAAACTGCTCGTGTGTTTAGCGATGATGGTTGAAATGTCAAAAACCTTTCACCACGATGGTTAGAATAAGCTTTCTCACTAATATATGCCAATTTCATATTTTATAATTTCATATTATTTGCTCTCTTGTGGACCCATGGCAATAGTGATTTAATTTTACGTTGTTGCATGCATATTTTACTATGTGTTTAATGGGCGATACCAGAATGCAAGGCAAAAATAGGTTTGCTCATTACTTGCATTATAAGGCTTTTCAAGATAATTGCTGTTATTACTGCACACAAATGCACTGTGAAATTGATATGGTTAATATTGAGAGATGGAGAGAGAAAGAGAGAGAGGGAGGGGAGGGGGCAACAATTTAGCAGTAATAACAGCTGAAACAAATGTATTATTTTAACTCTGTCACAATGTGCCAAAGCAAGTCACTATGATGTAACAGACTCCAGGAACTCGGCTAAGAGCGTGAAATAGCAGACGTGGTTCTGCTTTCATTTTCCTGCACCCATATTTAAAATGAATAACCAAAGTAATGGAAAACAAGCCAGTCCATCTCGATACGAACTCTGTGAGAGAGGGAGTAGAACAAGATGTCAGGACAGGGTGTGAGTTTCCCTAGAGCAGCCTCCCAGAGAGGTGGTCACTGGAGTCCCCCATTGACTCGGTTAGCTGTCACATTCATTTAACCCCACGGAGGCCCATCTAACATGAGGGCATCAACAGCAGCGTGGTGGCTGTTGTGACGTAAGGGTGTGTGCTTGGGCGTGTGTGTGTGTTTGGAGTTTCTTGTACCTTTTATAGTCTTACATAATTTAACCTCAGTGGAGGTGTCCACCTCCAGCGTTTCCCTGACCTTCGGCTCTCGATTCCTCCTCTGTCGCTTGCTTTCCACTAATTTCCTCTCTTTCTATTTTATGCTGTCCTCTCTGCCTTCCTGACTCCTCTTTCCTTCACTACTATTCAGTCGGCGACTAAGCCCTCTTCCCCCCATAGTGCATCGCTCCCATACAAGATATCTCTGTGCTCTCTTGCCTCTGTGCTCTTGAATCTAGATATTTCTCTTGTGAGAAATATGTAGATTTACAACTGATATTGAATTTTGATTGTATCTAGATTTAAAAAAGTCATGTGTTTACACAAAAGGCACAATGCACTCACAACCATCTCAGCCTGTTAAAACATAGGGGGAGTTTACAAGAGATGTTGTGATATGCGCACGCACCCACAGGTGTGTAGCGACCGCGGTGTACCAGTTAACTTTGCTTTGGATAATGCCGCAAATCATGTTTACTAGCAGGCTTGCGAGGTCTGGTACTCGTAGAAAAAGTAGGCACAGCACAGCGATGTTTCAGTAGAATTTGCATAGGATGCTCTCTTGCTTTATATTAGTTGACGACTGGTGATGTCTGAGCTAAGCATGTGATTTGACAACGCTTCCCCGAGAGATTTGGTCTAGACGACAACCTCCGGAGGTGGTTTTTGACAATGGTTAGCTGTTAGCTATGTCTCTTACAACCGTTCCTGCCTGTTTGGACGGAGAAAACATCTCTTGTTGCATCGCGATCTCACAACCGTTTTCAATTCACGATTTGAAGAGAGATTCAAAGCTCTTGTTAACAAGGCCTTTGGCAGTTAGTAATAGGTAAATGCATGCAAGAAAAGAGAAACAACAATTTTATTTTTTTGGAATTGGAATTTGTTGATAGGAGCTGATAGTCCTTTAGTATCATACCTAACTGCTTTAGGAGTAAGTCTTGCTTGGCAATTTATGTTGAGCTATAAGCAAACAAACCAAATCCCTGAGATGTGGTTTGTACAAATTCACAGTCAGCCACCTACCTATATTCATTATGATTTATTAATGTCCACTGTCATTTTACAGATAGATACAAGGGGTTTGGGAGGGAGGTAGTGTTCAAGCTTTCAACGGTGTAAGGCATGCAAAGAGTAATGAGTGACAGTGAAGATGGATGGAGGAATGAATGCATTGGGCGGTTGAACAGAGCCATATGGACCGACTAATGGACTAAAGAAACGTGTAGAGAATAAAAAGGTACACAATCCTACTTGACAACATGTGAACCCCCACCATAAGAGCCGAGGGAATAGGATATTAGAAGTAGAGATATAAGCTGGCAGTCTAGCCAAGGACAGATGGTGAGACAGATCAACCCACAGACAGGGCACTTCCTGCCAAAACGAGACTGACAGGGGGGAAACATGATTGTGCCCATCACACACACACACACACGCACGCATGCGCACACACACATGCACACTCACACACTCACATCAACGTGTGCACACACACACCCACACAAACACACACACACACCAACACACTCACACCAACGCACCAATACACAAACACACACACATAGCCAGCAACACTTGTAGATGAAAGAGAGCTGATGTCTGTCATCTGTGAAGCCAGCAACCCTAATTTTCCCTGCTACCTAACCCTTCATTCCCATCTTTCCTTCTTTCTCTGCTTCTCAGTCCTCTCCTTTTCATCTTTCAAGAACGAACAGCTTATCTAATATAACACAAAAGAAAACACTTGCCATTACAAACATTTGCCTGAAGAGTCTACTGGTTGATGACCTAATAATCATGGATCCAGGAGTCCTACTATATAGCCGAACTTCTGGGGGGAGACGGTGCAGAGCGGGGGTGGAAACCCAAAACTGAAAAGGGCGGAGTTACGCCTTGTTTCCTGTTTTGTTACAGTGATATTATGCCGAATAGAAACTTCACACGACATGATTACATTTTCAGAAGGGGATTTTAAGTAATTACTAAGTATATTTCTACAGTGGCCAGTCTACACAGTGTTGATTTGAAACCATTACAGACACTTTCTCTAAGAATGGCAGTGTCTGGACAGGATGCTTTTCTTGCCACCGGGAAAAGCTGACTAGTGTTGCCCAAGTTTGTGTTCGCTGTTAGCCAGTTACGTGTTTACAGAGATTTGAAATTTGAGCTAGTCTGCTATCAGATGTTAGATTATTTATCAAAAGGCTGACTTGTGAGACTACTACCGACCTAAAAGCAAGTTACAGTCCTATTTCATTGGCTTAGGTAACAGTACAGTTCCACACCACTGTGTCTATACAAGGGAACTCTCTATAGTTTATAGCTAATGTAATGGACGGCTGTCCGGCACCTCAATTGCTACGCAGCGGGGGGAACCGACAACCCCAATATTGGATTGCAATGCTCTAACCGCTAAGCCACATTGCTGCAGCCATTCGGGTTGGCGAATTATAGCACTCTTAAGGGTTCGGGAGTGAGGTTTACCCGAGAGGACCCATGTCAACTCTGTTACACTCACCTTCCTAAACACTACTCCCAATCAGAGTCACGGCACCAATGTAACGGACGGTTCTCTGACAATCATCTGCTTGCAGCACGAGACACGGTGGGTCAATCAGTAGATCGTGATGTCCGTGGCGTTCGGTTCAGGGTGGGCGGAGCTTGATTTGTAATGGGAACAAATCCTTGGTGCTATGGTACAGTGCAGGGTGGCTAAAGCGCACCATTATCGCTAGGAGAGAAGTAGTAAGGCTGAGCCCCAGGTCAGCCTTAAGCTGCTCAGTGTTGATATGTCCTCAGGCCCCGGTGACTATACTCAGCCTTTCTCAGTGTTCTTCACTGTCTCACTGGGACAGAGTTGGCCCTGGGTGGTGGACACCAATGGCATCAGCATCACTTGGTTGCTGAGACAACAACAACAACGTGTGTGTGTGTGTGTGTGTGTGTGTGTGTGTGTGTGTGTGTGTGTGTGTGTGTGTGTGTGTGTGTGTGTGTGTGTGTGTGTATGTGTGTGACTAGATCTGTGACTGGATTCCCTGCATCCTTTCCTCATCGGCCTGCTCAGTGTTTATGGACAGCTCTGTATTGTTTGCAGTTTGTTTTCCCTGTGCTGTGAATTAGTCTCGTCTGGAGAGCAGGGACTCAGAGTGTGTGTGGTTTTGCTGCATGATGCCAAAGAGAAAAAAGCTCAAAGCAAAGGGAAACAAAGGACTCTGAAGCAAAGGGTTAAAGTCGTGACAGTTTTTTTGTTTTAGAGGCATACATTTTATTGTGAAACAGTAATATTAATGAATGAATACATATTAAGCTTCAGCTGTAGCCTTGTGACACCATCCTGATCTCGCAAGTACACGTTCTGTTTCTCTCTGCAGATCAATCTGGCCTCGATCCCGGTGAAAGCCTTTTCAAACATTGAAAAATGCCAGGACCAATCAGCGCTTGGGGGAGGGAGTTTCAGTTCCTAACTGCTGAATTTCCAAAAAAAAGTGTCAGTGCCCAAGGAAAGTGTAGCAATCAAAACAGTTTTCATTTGAAATAGATTGAATAACGATGTTAAGAGATCAACAGAAATCTGCACAGAAAGCTTTACTCAGATTAGAATATGAATTTGCTTTACTTCCAACCGGATTGATGACAGCACGAGCGTCACTGATTGGCTGCAGTTTTTTTAGTTTTTTGAATAATGTAAGGCTGTGGCCATATTTGGAAACCAATTGCTAGCCACTTCACTATTTAAAAAAAAGTTTTTTTGTGATATTATGTAAATTCTTTGTCTGGCTCTTTTCACTTTTGGTGAGGGCTTTAAGGCTTTTCCCATTCATCATAATAGATTCCCATCATCTTTCATGCTTTTTCCATTACCATTGCATGTATGTCTTGCAACGATGTGTGGCACTGTACCCGTCACCTGACAAATGCCATTCACCACTTAGCCACACTCTTACAATATTTGAACTCCGTAGCTTAAAGTCCATGTAAACCAAAAGTAAATGTGTTTAGAGTTTGTCACACTATAGAAAAATGTGTTATTAACCACCCAACCAAATTTGAATGATTGAAAAAGATGCCAAGTATATCAAATTAGGATTAAAAATCGTGAAAAAAATAAACATTATTCTCAGCTCTGAGACGCTGGGGGCGTGTCCACTGAAGGCGCTAAATCACGCCCACTGTGTTTGGGGGGGCGGTGCCTCTCTCAACTGTCAAATAATAACTGCCAAACTAATAACTGTCAAACTAATAACTTTCAAACTCACGATTGAGTGTGACAAGCAGTGACGCAACTGCGCTCTGGTTGTTAGGGGCGGGGCAATGCTAAGGGTTAGCAGTGTTACATCATCATGTACCCTTTAAGCCCCGCCCATAAAATCCTGAACGCGAAAATGGTGAAAAATGGAAAAACGGTCTAACTCCACAATTCAACATTAAATGGTTATACAGTCTTTTCACGTTTTCAGCAATGACTTTCTAACGTGTGTAATGTGTTTAGAAACAAATTTGCTTTACACAGTCTTTAAGGCAACATAATGTGCCTTTCAAGAGGACAGACCATGCCTTTAGCAGTATGCAGTTAAGGTCTTTTATTGATCTAGAGGAAGTTGTAAGCAGTTGGGGGATGGAGAAGTCTGGGTCGACGTCTCGCCGTCTGCGCTCGTTGTATGGATCCCCCTTCTGAACCCGGAGAGTTATTAGGCGGGAGACGAGGAGGTGAAGGGTGCAAGTCAAGAATGCTACGAGAGACAGGTAGACAAGGGGGGTTCAAATACAGGTGGTTATTGGTAGGTAGGTGGAGTAACAGGGGGGTTCTTTCTCCCAAGCTTAAGTCTATATTACATTACTCCATTTCGCAGCAGTTAGAGTGCAGACTCCATTAACTTAACTTGCAACCCTGGAGCAGGCAGTGGTGAAGGATGTTGCTCAAGGCTATCTTCAAAGGACTTCAGAGTCTTTCATTTGGATGCACGATGTCACTTGATGTTGTGCCTAATATTTTTTATAAATGTGAATACTCAATTTAGAGAGAACATTGAACCAGCATAACAGAGGGGCAAAGAAAGTTTTAGTTTTTTTACCCTGAAGGTTTAGGAGAGAGATAAAGGAAAGAAATGTTCTTGTATCCACACACTCGCGGTACCACTCTCTAGGAAGCAGAGGTAGGTCAGCCTGGCTATAGAGTACAGAGAGCGGGGAGGGGGGTGCGGTATATAAAGGTTCACAGGCTAAAAAGGATCAGAATGAAGAGTAAAGATTTAAATAGCTGGAGGTAGGTTTGGTGGTAGTCTGGTTTACTGGTTTGAATGTATGGATGGCAGCATGGAGTTGCAGGAAACACAGAAGAAGACAGCTGGGTGCAGGAGCTGCCAGTATTTATTTATAAGTTTATGCTCTGAATAATTTAGAGGAACCATTAAGTGCCCATGTGGTATAGTCCCTAGTTAGATGGGCCAGGATACAAACCCAAATCTACAATTTTCTGGAAACGCGCATCATCATGCAGTGACCTCAGCATGCAGAGGTCGCTTGGGCCTCAGTGGAAAATGCACTTAGTACATGATGTCATTCTCCATCAAAACGATACCATATTAATCTCATTGCAAATATATGATTGCAAATATATCATTTACATATCAGTACCTTTATCTCGCACTTATGTCTTTCCGTCTGCATATGATAACAACATTCAAAGGGGCTGCTTCTCATAAAAGACTATTGTCCCAGACTGTTGTGGCACTGGGCCCCAGAACCCTGTAACCCTGTAATACTGGATGGACCACCAGAGCAGCCGTCAGAGACACACAAGTGTGGCTGCAGTGGTGGTCGGGATGGGGATCGAAACCCGGTTCTATCAAGGACCCGGTTCCACTTTTTTCAAAACCCGAAAATCAATAACGTTTGGGCTTATCGATACCACTATCGAGTCTCGTCGTTTTTTTTTCTCCCGTAGGTCCTGTAACGTAATTGTGTGTCCCTCGAGTCGCGTCACGGGGGGGGGGCGCGATCGTAAGCCACCCCGGACCTACGACCGACGGGGGGGCAGGTAGACACCGCTAGACACCGCTAGACATACGGGACTCATACCGGTGATCGCGGCTTTAGTTCCCCGTGTCTGATCGATGTAATTCGGAGCGTGAATATCGGTTGAATATCTCATATCTTTCTAACTTTAAAAAACACTTTAGTATTTTTTAAGACGATAGTCGCACATCCCTCGTAACTACGCCGTGAAGGTGAACCCTCCCGGACTCCGCTATTAACATGAACCGCTCCGCCGAAGGAGCCGCACATCCACACGCACCGGACACCACAATACAAACACACGTTTTACATTTGATTGCTTTTAAATAAAGTTGTGTGCAGTTATACGGTAAATACGATTATTAAAAGTGTTCATGTCTCCTTTCTGGTCCAGAACCGCTTGGCCTATTAACGATACCACTATCGATACTTTTTCTATTAGCGGCCCCGCCCCCCCCCCCGAAGGCGATATATTCGTCCATCACGATGTTTTACTGTAAACATCCTCAACTGCCAATTTAAGCGACATCGCCCAACCCTAATTATGACAGTCCTGGACCGGCCCACAAATCTGGACCGGCCCAAAAATGTGCATCGGCTCACCCGGTACGCCCGATGGCCAGTCCACCCCTGCTTGTCCCGTTAGTTAAAAATAGTAATCCAATTGTGAAATCCGTGTTGTAATCGGCAGCATACAAGCTAGTTATCTTGAAAAGTAAATAAAGATTCAGACGTGCTGCGTGATGATGTGTTCAGGTTGGCTCAGTAAAACGACTATTAGATTATCATGATGTGTTCAAGTGTAACGTAAAGAAAAGGGAAATTGAGATTTTGGCGAGAAACATGAGCAATACAGTTGTATAGTGCTCTAAACATTTTAGAATATATAATTAAACTACTGATGCCAATATTTATTAAACATCTGGAGGATCATGCCTGACAAGGCAGACATGTTAATTTTTCTGCAAAAAAATACCTGTTAAATTATGAGCTTATATTTTATTTCCTTTTGTGTGACCCAGCATATTATTTATTTGATTTATATACATTATGACTTATTTTTCATTTGGTGCTGCTGATATATTCTTTCTATTGTTAGTTGTATGTCATTTCGAAGTGGCCTATTACATTAGCCATGTTTACTGAAGGCTAGAAACGTTTTTGTTATGCTCACTTGTTAAGCAATACCAGTTCTGTTAAAAACATATTGTCGCGTCGTCAAATAATAGAAAAGTATCGATAGTGGTATCGATAAAGACTCGGATCGATAAGGAGTATCGATAAAGGTATCAATATCAATAAATATTAACGATCCCCATCCCTATGGTGGTGTGACCCAAGAATGTGATTATTTGGATATATATGTAATATAGAAAGATTGTGGCTTTTTTGTTTATTTGACGAGACTGCACTCCGAGACTCGAGTCTTTTGTGACGAGACTGTGGCTAGCAAACTGTGATGATGCACACATATGGTTGAACCGTTAATTGTGCTAAAATCCCAATCTCAAGTGATTCTCTGTCATCTCATTCCTTATATGACAATAATGACATGATTTACATTAGATGGATCTGTGCATAGGTAATACAAGAACAAAAGAAAGAAACAAAAGTCAAATCAAGTGGAGTCTGTACGTGGGAGCAGTCAATGATGCAATAGTCTTCATTTCATTTCTAACCACCGCTACACAAAACATTTTCAGGACCATGGACAGCGAAGCTGCCTCGTGGTTCCTTATGTTCAGAAAGGGTCCAGAGATGGTTTCACGCAACCGGTCAGCAACTGCAGGATAGCACCAGGCACACTGCTTGGGAGCCTTCGGCCCTCTCAAATGAACAATGCATTGGATTCGGCAAGACTCGACCGTGTGACACAACGGTCAGATAGGGTGACTGCAATGGAACAGCTGGTGGCAGTGGTGGACACGGGATGGATATGCATGGAAGTAAGCCGACGTAGGAATGAAGATGAACTGGTGACACCTATATGACTCTCTACCTAGAGCGTTCCGAGAGGTCCTCCACCAAGATCTACACCTTGACCTGATGGAGGGGTCTCCTACCGGTACACTGCAGATCTTCTCTGGCTCGTCTCCATGTTCAGGCTCAACATCTGTCAACCCCTCGCACTGCTGGTTCTACCACATGGCTTGCCTCTGTTGTAACATATGGTATTTGATAGAAGACATTCTGCTGGACCAGGAATACTAGTATGTATGTAGTAGTCGTGGCAGTAGTAGGAGTACACTTTTTGATCTTGTGCACTCTGAATGCATGTTGGACCGGCAAGCTGATGTGTTGCTGTTCAAGTCCTGGGTTGACACTTGGGATGCCAGAAAGCCTGTAAGCCCCAAAAGCAAGTGACCAATGGCCAGTGACCAATGTTGACCAACGTTAAGTCGGGAGATAAAACAGGGTAGGCAGGAAATGATCAGAGCAGACTACCTACGACCCCATGGTTGGTCCTGGATGCGTATCTAGCTGTAATGAACCATGCCATGAACCACAGTAATATTCCAAATCTCTATGTTGAAACTGTGTGGGGGGCTGTGTGTGGCTGCTCATCATTGTTTCACTACTGTTCTATCTGCACCGACAATGTCAGAATAATAAAATCACACATTGTGCACCTTGGACAATACTCTCTGAGCTCGACTATAAGCAGTGACAATTCTTTTCATAATATAGTCTCTTTCATAACAGTCTGTTACATTGCCAGCTAAATTGATATTATTATTAAGGTTTATCTACCAAAAACACGGAGATCAGATGTGACATCATGACAACATGCGTCTCCAAAGGGACCACTGGGGAGGATGGTGATGTTCTCTAGTGGTTTCACCCAGGGCTGGACCCCACTCACAATGTTCCAAGTCAACTCCAATTTGCCAGTTCAATCGATTATTCAACGATTCGTGGTAAAAAAAAGAAGAAAAAATAAAGAAATGTACACACCATTACGGGTTACGGAAGCAAGTTGACATTAGACGAGAACCAAGGTGAATTTTTAAGATATTGGATATTCGAAAATATCCATAATAAAGCAATCTAAAGCCGGCAGCGACAGGCAAACTCAGCGGTCCAAGTCACCGTGGGTCTAACGGTGTTAACGGCTGGAACCTGACCGGGGATCACACCTCTTTTGGCCCCGCAGTAACGCCATTGCTTCGACTTTTCAGTTAACACCGCTGCGGGCTATCTGCATGATGATTCGACTAGTCAACTTTTAGGGTGCATCGATGGCCGACCGTTGGTGAGTTAAAAGTTCAGCAGTGCAGTACAAACAAACAAATTAGGGATCATGATATTAAGGCCACATGAATCAGTCTGTGTGAATGTGAATGTGGGATATTTGTGTGTCAACAGCGAAATGGAGGTGTTTGTGTGGGTGTACGCGGGTCGGTGTTGTGTGGGAGAAAGAGGCTGTGTAGTGGAGGACGGACTGAGCGTTCAGAAGCGAGGGATACAGACGTGAGTCAGTGCCTGTTGCAGACTGTGCTTTCAACCACTCCACAAGGACCAGGATATGTAGGGCTCCTGTTCTTGGCTTCACGTTGTGTGCTTCAATAATGTCTGTATTGTATTTTAACTGTTTTAGTCCAATTTTATAGTATTACCCTGTTATTGTGTTTTTTTGCTGTGTTTGGCCTCTTGGCCAGGCTGTTCTTGTAAATGAGAATCTGTTCCCAATTAACTTCCCTGGACTGAATAAATAAATAATACAATTTTGGTGAAGAAATTAGCCTGGCACAAAGTTTATATTTACTGCATGAGAACTAAGATTTGAGGTTTGTTCACTTGTCAATGTGGCCTACTTAATCACTATAAGCTCACCTGATGTAACCAGGGTATGTATAAAAACAAACACTGAGCACTGTGATCTGCACTCAATCTCACTGGGGTTAGATATTGCTGCAGTGCTGCGCTACAATGCCTTCACACCAACTTGCATTGCAACCGCTTTCATCATCCATCCACGCTCAGTTAGTTCTGAGGATTTAGGAGTTATCTTCATGTGAGTCATGTGTTGTTTTGGAAGTCTAGGATAATGGTAAAAACACCCCATCCCGAGTGTTGGTGATGGGGCCATTACAACATATTGGGGATGCATTGATGTGGAAGCATTTCATGATGAGGAAGCGCCTTGGGAAGAGTTGTTTTGATTACTGTCTAGGAAACAGGGTTACTATGGTAGTGGGGCAAATATGTCTCCATTACATCTTCATTGTTATTTTTTTCTTTATGTAGGATCATCTCTATTTCTCTTTTATTTCTGACCTTGTGTTTCCTCCATTTTGTAATTATAGACAAAGACAAATCCATCTTGACATGGGCCAAATGGTTTTTTGACAGCCTGTCAGAAATATGTAAATAAAATAAATCTTCACAAACTCCAACATGATACACACCAACTTGCACCACGCACACACACACACACACACACATATATATATATATATATATATATATATATATATATATATATATATATATATATATATATATATATATTTTTTTTTTTTATTATTATTATTATTATTATTATTATTATTTTTATTATTATTATTTTTTCATCTTTATGTAGGCCGTTTCTTTTACATAAAGTTTTCAAGAATTGCAGAAGTAGTTACAAAAACTAAAACTCTTCTACCACAAGTTTTCTATTTCTTTACCCCAATTGTTTTGTTCGTTGCGTTGTATCTGTCCCCATCTCTCTGTGCCCTGTGGCCCATGTTAAAATCTCCCCGGACAGTTGTGATGAGTCACCTTGCATGTCTGAGTAATTATATAGACCCTGTGGGGCATGCAGATGCATAGAGATGAAGACGTTTTTCTCATGCACAAGATATGTCCACCTAATCCCAGACTATCCTCTAATTCTAAATGTTTAAACATCAAGTGAAGTAGGCTGAGCATGAAGCCCACCTTGTCATACATTTTTAATGGTTTGCCCTAGAAAGAGAAACTAAAATAAGGGTGTCTATATAACGAAACAACCCTGGCCCACGATTGTTTGTGTAGAAATATTTAGTACATTACTGCTTGCAAACCAGTCCAGATTTATGATAACACTTAGTTTTCCTTTTCCTTTGAACTAATAAAACAAATATAAATTGCATGAATAATCTTTCTCTTTGCGGAAGATTAAAGTGCATATATTACGATTTGACAGTTGTGTGAGGTATGGCGTTCAGCGGCAGTGCAATCAGTTGAGAGAATGCTATTTCTCTTCTCCGCTCCACACTTTATTGAACCATTATGAGGGTCTAAACCCTGTGTGTGTGTGTGTGTTGTGTGTGTGTGTGTGTGTGTGTGTGTGTGTGTATGTGTGTGTGTGTGTGTGTGTGTGTGTGTGTGTGTGTGTGTGTGTGTGTGTGTGTGTGTGTGTGTGTGTGCGTGAGTGTATTGAATCATCAGTACATATTGGATGTTTTGGTTGATAACTTTAATCTATTTATTGTTTATGAACTTCAATTACAACCCATTGCCGGGGTGCATCGCAATCCCAGGTGTTAGAAGGTTAGCATCACCTGCTAATGGACAACTCTGGAAAGGAGGAATCATGATAGCATTACGTTTCAGAGACCACTAGTGTTGAGAGACCACTCACTTGTTTTAACCCATACCTTGTCTGATCTGGAGTGCAGGGAAGCAGGTATTCATTATATAAAAACAAAATGCATGACTGTCTCAGAACTCAGTCTCGGTGTGTTTTATAGTTTATTGAAGGCGGTTTTATACTCAGACATAATAGATATTTTCCCCCCCAGGCTCCAGCAGAATGTCTAATATTAAAGCTGTTATGCAATTGTGGTATTTACAACAAACAAATTCAACAAATTGTCTAAGTATACTTACATTACACTACATTTAGCAAATCAAGTGAAATAAGGAATAATTTTGTATGAAAAAATATTTGTGTACTATATTCACTCCATGCAGTATTCACTGTAATCCAAATAGCAGCACATACACAAATCAAAATAAAAAAATAAAAATCATCAAAGTATTTAACACATTAAAAGTGACCTGCCGACCACAACCTCTTCCTTCTAATAATACATTGGGTTGGCAGTAATGCTGTAATACGGTTCGAACCTTTCATGTTCATCTTTATTTATTATCTTTTACTGTTACACACATCTGACAGAACCATCCCATGGTCTGAAATAGCATGGACATCCACCACCCGAGATCCCTTCCTCCCTGTTACTTCAACTTGTCTCTTACTTGTCAAATTGTGTTGCTCGCTGCTTTTGTTCAAATGACAAACGTGACTGGCGACTAGTATGTAATTACAAAATTACAAATGTATGCAATTATCAAATTGACACATATAAAGATAAATACGTAAATCATTGAAATCAGCTTTTCCAAACATCTCTCAGTATATATATATATATATTTATACCATGGTCGGCGTGAATACTCGATTCTGATTGGCTGGCAGGTGTAGGTTAAAAAGTGATAATGTACACCTAGGAAAGACGTTCGGGTCAAATTGCCTGATTACAGTTAGATTACTGCGCTGGCTCAAACGCTAGATGGTAACCATGGCAACGGAGAGGGAATACTCGATTCTGATTGGCTGCTGTAGCAGAGTTAGCTCTGCTATATGGACACCTACTAAGTACTTCCAGTCAAATTGTCTGTTCAGCCTTCAAAACGAGAGCTGGTAAATTGTGAAAAATGCATTAAACTGTAATCAGAAAACGCGGTTATATGCTATAGACCCTATAGTATCTGTGGTGTAAAGGCTGGGACACATTTCAAATTATAAATATGTACACTTTATGTTGAAATTAGACCGTCGCGATTCCCATTGAAACGAATGGCGCGGTGATTAGTCGTCAAAACGACAGCTGGTAAATTGTGAAAAATGCATTAAACTGTAATCAGCAAACGCGGTTATATGCTATATACCCTATAGTATCTGTGGTGTAAAGGCTGGGACACATTTCAAATTATAAATATGTACACTTTATTGAAAGTATAGACCGTCGCGATTCCCATTGAAACGAATGGCGCGGTGATTAGTCGTCAAAACGACAGCTGGTAAATTGTGAAAAATGCATTAAACTGTAATCAGAAAACGCGGTTATATGCTATAGACCCTATAATATCTGTGGTGTAAAGGCTGGGACACATTTCAAATTATAAATATGTACACTTTATGTTGAAAGTATAGGCCGTCGCGATTCCCGATGTACAATGCATGACGTCAGCTCTGTGGCTCATAGCTGAGCGGACTAGAATCCCTCCCGTTGCCAAGTCGTATCTAAGGTCCGTTCTATTTACTGGAGGAGTGAACTACGTTTCCGTTGCATAAGAACCTTACGGGAGGGTAATGATTGTTCCAGGTATTAGTTAGACCCTCAGGCGTTACTAGGGACGCTAAATTATGGCTTGTGTACAACTTTATATTTTGATTGTAAAACGCATGCAAATATTAATTAATGGTCGTAATTTATTTTCTTTGGCAAGTGACCATGGTATAAGCGGGATAATGCCCTTCGAGGTGTCCATTATCAGAAGTTAATGGACTTCGCGGAAGCAACCGTCCTCCGCTTCGCGTCGGACGGTTCACGCCTCCGCGTCGTCCATTAACTTCTGATAATGGACACCTCGTCGGGCATTATCCCTTACATATTAGCCATCAATGGATTCACAATATATGTGCCAATGGCACATATATATATATATATATATATATATATATATATATATATATATATATATATATATATATATATACAGTATATATATATATATATATATATATATATATATATATATATATATATATATACAGTATATATATATATATATATATATATATATATATATATATATATATATATGTAAGGGATAATGCCCGACGAGGTGCCCGACGCGCCATTCGTTTCAATGGGAATCGCGACGGTCTAATTTCAACATAAAGTGTACATATTTATAATTTGAAATGTGTCCCAGCCTTTACACCACAGATACTATAGGGTCTATAGCATATAACCGCGTTTTCTGATTACAGTTTAATGCATTTTTCACAATTTACCAGCTCTCGTTTTGAAGGCTGAACAGACAATTTGACTGGAAGTACTTAGTAGGTGTCCATATAGCAGAGCTAACTCTGCTACAGCAGCCAATCAGAATCGAGTATTCCCTCTCCGTTGCCATGGTTACCATCTAGCGTTTGAGCCAGCGCAGTAATCTAACTGTAATCAGGCAATTTGACCCGAACGTCTTTCCTAGGTGTACATTATCACTTTTTAACCTACACCTGCCAGCCAATCAGAATCGAGTATTCACGCCGACCATGGTATAAATATATATATATATATATACAGTATATATATATATATATATATATATATATATATATATATATATACCATTGGCATTGTGAATCCATTGATGGCTAATTTATTATCAAAGACATCAAGAGACAGCGAGTCCATGTGTCCAAGCTTTAACCTTTTACAATAGAGATGTACTTCATTATTACAGGGCAGCTCCTCCAATCGTCATCTTAAAAGGTACTTCTGCTTGATCTTTTATGCATAATTAACTGGTGCACAGTGAAATAGGGGGATGGCAGTACTTTCCTTCCTTTAACCTATGCCCTTCTCTTATGAACAAGACAAGACTCAGTTTGACTGACCCTCTCATTCAGCCTCAGGCCTCTTCGCCCACACAGCAGTATGCATACCAACAGAAGCACACACACACACACACACACACACACACACACACACACACACACACACACACACACACACACACACCATCCACATGTGTGTGTGTATGTGTGTGCACATTTCAGACACCAGATGCAACAGAACAAATGAAGCCACGCATGATGCTGGGGCAGTGTGTGGTGAGGGGTAAGTAGGACCATAGGGGCCCCACTATGGAGTTTAATTTTACTCTAAAGTATTGTAAGTGCAGTCAGAATTTGTGTAACTGTAAAAATGTATAAAGATTTGTGAACTTGTAGGTTGGTATTTCTAGTCACAGAAAATATGTGTAAATCTGTGAAACAGTTTGCAAATCTGTAACGTGATTCTCACGTGTACATTAATTTAAGAATAAATACACAAACAACACCGGTGTTACCGATTACACCGGACATTTTACAAGAAAATGACGCTCAAAAACTGTAGAGTGTTTACTTTGCTCTTTAACGTTAGATCTTCCCCTTACTTTGAACAACACGAATGCTAACAAGGTTGGTCGGTTCATTAGGCCTATCATTTTTTAATGAAAACACAACAATAAAAATGAGTTCAATGACAAACTCTCAGAAACATCACTTATTAACAAAGCGAATAAGACGGATGATGGCTCGGAGGAGCATGGTGCATATCCCTGCTGTTTTGTAAAATAACACATAAATGACAGTTTTAAATATACATAGTAAAAATAATACAAATAAAATTATAATAAACAAATAAAAAAACATTGTAGTGTTGTATGTATAATAAACGGGGAAAAAAACACGATTGGACGATTGCCGAAGATCAAGTAGCCTACAAGATCCTTACTGAGAGGAGCTGAACACGGAGGCAATGGAGACGCTACGTCGAAAAAATGACGGAAATGAACAGGCTCGGTGCTTAGGAACAAAGAGATTGATCTCAACAAGCTACCGCAAGTTTCAGATGTGTTTTCCTATCTATTTCAATAATAGCTTAGTTGAAAATACCCCCCCCACACACACACACACACACACACACCATCACACCGTTATAGCCTACCTGTTGACATGGTGGTTTGTTATGACGATCAATCGCAATCAATAAAAACGACGGTGGGCGGATGAAATCCGGGTATGCCTGAACACTGTGTAGCACCGACTACCGTGGCAAGCCTGTTGTTCGGCTTGGTTTGCTATCTCATTCGCTTGTCATTTTTGTTGCTAGTGTCAGCACTAGCAGCATAACTTTGCGGAAAGATAAAAGAGTATACTACATTAGACTTAAGAGGAGTTTCCCCCCGTAATCAGTTCAGCAAGTAGCCTGCTGTAGTGGCGCAATTTACAGTGACACAATTAGAGGTGGGCATCCATCTTCATAAGTTACATGGGGGTCTTCTTGGTATTAATGGTTTCTATTTCTGATACTAAAAGGACCACAAGACGCTACGAAAGCGGAGGAGAGGCCTACGGACCGCAAGTGAACGAATGAGAAGGCTGTAGAGGGTCCAACAGATAATCAAGTCACTTTCTCAAAAAGTGACGTCACCTCACGAAAACCGCAGGTTTTGTATATAAAAGTCATACTACGGAGTGCTTTCACAGGATGTACGTCGCCACCTACTGTTCAGGCGGGTGAACTGGCCATCTGCAGCTGGAACCGAGTGCAGATTCTTCAGACTGTATTTGCAGACTGTATTTGCAGACTGTTTTCACGCATGCTCGACGTGTTACAAATGTCGTTGCACTTGTAGAGAGTGTATAGTGCAAGTTTGTGTATATATTCTTAAATTAATTTACATATGTGAGAATCACGTTATAGATTTGCAAGCCCGTTTACAGATTTGCTAATATTTTCTGCAACTACAAATACCAACCTACAAGTTCACAGATCTTAAGTACAACTACAAATGTTTTTTTCAGTTACAAAAATTCTGACTGCACTTACAATACTTAAGAGTGAAATTAAACTCCAGAACCCCCGCCCTCCCCACAGAGACTGTGTGTGTGTGTGTGTGTGTGTGTGTGTGTGTGTGTGTGTGTGTGTGTGTGTGTGTGTGTGTGTGTGTGTGTGTGTGTGTGTGCGTGCGTGCGTGCGTGCGTGCGTGTGCCCAGACAAACGGGCTGAAGGAGGTGTGCCTGTCAGGGGGGGGGGGGGGGGGGGTCAGATGTTAGATTTAATGGACTCCAGTGTCACAGTCAGTCAGCCTAGCAGTCCATCACCCAGCAGCGAGTTAACACTGTTCTCAGGTCTAACTGCCCATAATGACATCATAAAAGATCGCCTCCGCTCTAATATGATGACATCACAACCGTGCACAACATGCACAACCCACAACCCACCTCAGATTTCTGATCACTTTTTGGTGAGTTTACACACTGAATGGTGTCGACAACTTGCGTGTCGACAACCAACGTGTGTGTGTGTGTGTGTGTGTGTGTGTGTGGTTGTTTTACCTATGTTGGACATCCTCTGTGTAACTAGCATGAGGCCCTTGTTTGCCGTTCCGTGAGACACTTTTCGACACTTTCTGAAAAGCTTTTTGCTCAGTCGAACGACAGGTGTGTATATTGACGAACAGCATATATTCCCATGTGTTTGCCATGGACTTGGGTCTGTGACGCAGTCTGTGTTTGCACAACATCGAGCTCACTTCTGTTTGAGAGTCTCTGATGAGTTGACTGGACGTGATTATTTCCTGCTGTTGTGTTGGGTTTGTATAATCAGAACAACAACAAACAAAATGGATTGAAGGAGACTGGGTCAGGAAGGTCAGCAATGGTGAAGACTTACTGCCGAAAAGAAAGACAGGATTTTGAGATTCACACAGAGCTATAGCTCTATAGCTATATAACATTAAGTGAAAACTTGCCTTCGGCTTCACAGAACATATAAAACACCATGCATTAAAAAATAACAGCTATTTGTATTTGAATATTTAAATATTTACTTATTTTATAACATATTTAACCATTTAAAGCGGTATACATCCATAAGGGTTAAATAACGCAATTTATATGAGTAACATGATTCATATGAATATTGCTATTCTTTATTATAACGGATAAATGAGAGTATGAATTGGGAGCATGGCTAAGATTGCACTCACAGACATAAGCTCCTTATAGTATTTGCTTGCTGAATAGTCCTGATGCTGTAGTTGAACACATGGTGGTCTTCCTAACGGCCAGAAACGGCCTTGACTGCTACAGAAAGCCTTCAACGTTGCTCCAGACAGTCCACTGCTTGTGTCCCTGTTGATGGGGAGGACAGGCAAGCGGATGGTTTCAGAAGAGAGCAGCTGATGTGGAAGTGACTGTTGATGAATCCCACATGACAACTGTGTGCCTTCCCCACCATGCCCTTAGCTGATGTTTGTGTGTGTGTGTGTGTGTGTGTGTGTGTGTGTGTGTGTAACAGCGTGCCGACGCAGCTCTTTGTGTGGCTCTACGGCACGTGAGAGCAGAGGTATAAAATCTGTTTGTGTGTGTGTGTGTGTGTGTGTGTGTGTGTGTGTGTGTGTGTGTGTGTGTGTGTGTGTGTGTGTGTGTTTGTGTGTGGGTGTTTGCATGTGTAGCCCAGAGTAGTTAAATCAGCAATACAAAATAAATCTCTATTGATATTCAGAAAATGATTGAAATAAAAAAGTCTTATTAAATATTACACATGTATATGTTTGAGGTAGTTTAATGGAAAACAAGTTGTTTGTTGGTTGAATGTTTTTGTTGATACACTTGGCAAAAAGCCAATAAGTTCAAGTTTACTTTCACTTTAACCAATCAAACGCTTCAGCCCACCTCCCAACCGCCCACTGACTGGTCAAGCCAGTGAAGGTCAAAAGGAAATATGCCAAGTTTAGCTGAATCCTTGATGAGAGCAAAGCATTGTTATTGAAGTAGTAAGAGATTTAGCTGAACAATTGAAGAACTCATTAAATCAAAGTGTGGATAAAAAAAAAGAGAGAACGCCATCTGTTCCTGTTCTCAGTTGCACTGAGGCCCGATGCCATTTTCCAAGCTAATGTGCTAATTTATTGCACTGGTCAGGTTTCTTGAGTTGGAGAGTCCTCTTAAGACAGTCCAAGACTTCAGAGGAGATCTCAGAGCCATTAGAGGAGATTTCACTGATTCCAGATAAACCATTTTCCAGTACTGGATGGCGAGCCCAGCCCACAAGATACAGAACCTGTTGCCTGCAGTACGAAGACGGTGAACTAAGGAACAGTTGTATTCCACACCTACTTCAAGTGTGGTAGAATTGAACTGTACACACACATAAAGCTGTTGAGACAGACAGCATACACACCTTTCTTCATACCAGCCCCACACCGGAGTTGGAGCTAGAACTGATTGTTATTGTTTTTCTATGTGCACAGAGCTTCAGTTTTTTTGTTTGTTATTTTCTACATGAATCTGTGGATAGATCTACATCGTAACTTGAACGTACCTTGTGTCCCATCTGGTTATTACTTGGGTCACTTTTCAATACATGCAGTTAAAATCTACAGCCATGTCCTGTGTTTCTATTTCACGATGGTCACCCATTGTCTTGGCTCCCGCCGTTCCTAAATTCTGGTCCAATCCTTAACTTTATTATTCATTTCTCATGTGTGGTAACACATACTGTTATGTACGGTTACCCATGTGATTTGCAAAATAAAATAAAACTTATAAACTATGTTTAGAATGCAAATTAGCTTAGATTTGAACAGGAAATAGAAATACGTTAGATGTATTTGTTGAATAGTTGAATGAACTGTTTAACTATTATACTGATAAAGCATAGCTTATTCCTTTTAAATACTAAATATTGTGCAGAGCTGACTTAAGCACAAATTGCACCCCCAGTTAATGAATGTGTAGAATATGCAGCAAATCAATTTAACATAGATTTTTTATACTTACAGCTAGACTAGTTTTTGTAATGCAACATGGACATTGGTTGGCATTTGGTATTTTTCCCCCAAATATTTTTGCTACATACCTTCCCCACATTAATTAGCTGGGGATGCCAACCTGCAAGTTGCTCTTTAAAGGGTCATTTTTAAACTTCAAGTCTCATTTTTTGGTTCTGGCAATAGAAGAATGCAAAAATGATGTAGAGATGCAGAAAGTTACCTTTGGTTGTAGTAGATGATGGGCAGAGAGCCAGATCTTATTTCAGTCCTCATGTCACACAGGTATGAGAAATCACTCTATCTCTCCCCTAAAGCAACCGCTCTACTAATAGAGAATAAACCCAGAATTGAATTGTCCAATAAGGTACAATTTTAGATGTACCCCATCATATAGTCAGGTGATGTACAGCATGGCTTTACAAGCCTGGGCTATCGGCATTAAGTCAAGGTCAAGAATAACTCTTGGCCATTTGTTCTGGACCAATTTAACTAATGTAGCCTGCCAACAGGGCTAAATATGTTACATAAGTGGTTGTGTCGGGCATTCACTTAAGCAATGATGACTGAAGTAAAATTATTTTTTGGCAGTGTCTCCCTAGGTCAGTTTTTATTGGCCCTTTTTTCAAGGGCAAGTTTTTTTTTTGCATGGCCCCATATAGATCACATTGTAGATACTTTGTCAGCACATACTTTGAGAAGCACTTAGTTTTCAAACTTAATGGTCAAAGAATACCAATTTAGTAATTGTTTGGTAGAGCAGAGAGTCATAATAAACAGGTCAATCTAAAGCCCCGTCATAATTAGGCAAATAAGTCCGCTGACATGAAAAAGCAACGGCTGTTTTTACATGTCATTTACTGCGTGTGACTATTAGGGGTGTGAACGGTTACAAAAAATTGTAAACGGTTACACGACCCCTTTTTATTCGTGTACACGGTTAACCGTTTTTTTTATTTTTTTTAAGTGGACCGCAGTCGCACTATACGACCAATGGAGGGTGCAGCCACTTTTCAGATAGATTCCTCCGCGTCACTGCCGCCACTCAAATGATTGAGTCGCTCCGTCCCTTCTCACACTTATTGCTTGCAAAATGCCGCATGGTTGTCTGTCGTGGCCCAGAACCGCTAGCACCGCCACCGACGTTAGCCCCACCCCCCTCCGTTTCAGACCACCTTGTCGGATGTTTCCAGCGCAGGTGATTGTTCATCGACCCTGTGCTGTTTTTAAAAGCCAAATGTACACCACACAGTGTACATTTCACTTGGTCTCCTTTCTCGTTTTTTTCAAAAAACCTCCACGTCGCACTTCGCTGTTTCGTGTCAGCTGCCATCGCAAGTCCAAAGTGAAACTTAAGTGTTACATGACGTAATGCCCGGTGGTCAATTACCCAACATTTATCACGTGCATTTCTTAGCGCATTAACGTTGTCAAAGTGGAACATTTGTAGCTTTATTAATCTCTAAATAAATAGTACGTGTTCATTTTGATTGAAGATTTTGAATTTTTTTCTTTTTTCGGTTTTCGTTTACTGATTTTTCCTAAACGGTTATGATTTACTAACCGGTTACACGTGTACACGTGTACACGTTCACACCCCTAGTGACTATACAACAAACTTCACTCCAGTAGGTGGCATTAATGCAGAAGGCTATACAAGACGATTACACCATAGAAAGTGCAACAACAGTAAGCATGGAGGAGATTCAAGTCGTGCTGCTGTTGATCGTGATTTACTGCGTTGCAAATGGGGTCATTGAGTCAATGCTGGAAAAGAGACGAGCAGGAGTAGCAAAGCGGATTAAAAACTCCCCGGATAGAAAGTACTCCCCCCCGAGCAGGGATTTTTTTGGGGGTAAAATAATGTCCCCAGAACTTAATTTAGACCCTGGTTCCTGCGGTGGAAACACAGTTCCTCTAAAGGTTCCTCGTCCCTGCGGAAAGTTCCTGCAGTGGAAACATGGCTTTAAATACCTTGCATCCTCCATATGGAGTTCCTCAATGGGCTCACCATGCATTCTTCTTCCACACCTATCTCTAGCTTGTGCCCACAAACATAGTGACAACTGCCTAGTAACCAACCAAACAGAATATTGCAGATCAATACAATACTATTTTTTGCAATGAATACGTGAGGATCCATTTGCATTGCCAAAACCATCACACGAAAGCACAACAAAAAACGTTCACCTCACCAAACCTTGGCTTACCTTTCTTGCTAAAAAAAAAACTGATCAGTAAAAATACTGTAAGATTTAAAAGCTATTGAGTGTAATTTATTAGAAATGACACAGCCGTCAGTCAGCTATTAGTGATTGAAATGCGTTGTGAGTATATCTGTCTCGAGTTAACTTCGGAGAGAGTGATATCCGTTTAAGTTATATGGGTTTAGCGGCAAGAGAGAGAGAGCCTCCCTTTCTCGTATAGCTGGATATCTTTTTTGTAGGGCTGTCCCGAATACCATATTTTGGGCTCCGGAGCTTCGGTAGTAATCGACAGCGAATATTCGAATATTCGGGGGGGGGGGGGCAAAAAAAAAAAAAAAAAAAAACTTTTTGCAAAAGGTTTGGTGTGAGGTTTGGTACTATTCGGATCAGTTGCAACTATTTTCCAAGCAAAGTAAGTGCACACGTTTTTATCATGTGTAACGTTACTGTTTAAACGGTGGATAAAAGCTGAGGTGCGCGATTGTTGATGGGGGGCGGGCGGGATTGTTGACGGGGGGGGGGGGTGCGACAGTCCTGGACCGGCCCAATAATCTGGACCGGCCCAAAAATAATAATACACAAAATAAAAAATAAAAAATAATCGGACTGAAATCGTCCGGCCGAACCTCCCTATGGCAGCCCGTCCCTGGTTATAGGCTATGCGGCGCTCGTAAAAGCCGAACGATGCGCCTACATGCGCTCTTAAAGGTTTGGAAACGATCCAACAAGACTACATCTGTATTCCAATCACAATAAGTAGCCTACTTATCGGCCAACAATAATCAAACAAGGCAGTAAAAGTGGGCATTGAACTGTATAACTGTTTTGAAAAAAAGGCCGACATATGCCGATACAACGCAGCCGGCGCTCGGAAAAGGCTTGCGACAAACATTTATCCACACATTTAGAAACAATTGCATGAACTATCTAAAAGAAATACCTTAGTCAGAAAACATATATGAGGCTGAACGTTTTGCTAAAATGTCACAGTTATGGAAATATTGAAAATGTTGGAGCGGCTGGCTTGACCACGCGAACCGAGAGACGGCTGTCTTGACCGCAGTATCGGTCATTAATCAATAATCGTATTTATCCGTATAACTGCACACAACTTTATTTAAAATCAAATGTAAAACATGTGTGTTTGTATTGTGGTGTCGTGTGCGGCTCCTCCGGCGGAGCGGTTCATGTTAATAGCGGAGTCCGGGAGGGTTCACCTTCACGGCGTAGTTACGAGGGATGTGCGACTATCGTCTTAAAAAATACTAAAGTGTTTTTTAAAGTTAGAAAGATATTAGATATTCAACCGATATTCACGCTCCGAATTACAGCGATCAGACACGGGGAACTAAAGCCGCGATCACCGCACCGCTTCAAGACTCACAGTATGCAACACAACGTCCTTTTGATCGATAACAATATAAATTGATCGACACATTTCTTAACGATCAATGATCGATCATCGATTAATTATGCCCATCCCTAGTTCCCACACAGCTGAGGTCTTCGGCATTTTGTCTTCCCTTTAACGGCCAAGGAGTGATGTCACGCGCCCAAGCTGAGATGGTATATATTTCCACATCTTAACAGTCAAGTATAAATATAGTACAAGAATGTGCTGACAAAATGTATTTTGCGGTTCGCCTTTAGTGATAGCCTACATTTAGAAAAAACAAAACAAAAAAAAAACGAATATCCGAATCCCAAAATTGAAAACCGAATACCTACCCAACGAACGAATATCCGAATAGTCGAATATTCGGGTCCAGCCCTACTTTTTTGTTACATGTTTCGGATATGGCTTTGTCAAATTATTTGTTAAAAAACTCCATATTTATTTTCATTGTCTTTGTTGTTCTTCTTGTCATGTTGTTATTCTTCTCGCTCCGGGGACTGTTAACTGGCAAACACAGCTCATAGGAAGTAAGAGAACGGAAATTGCATTGCGGTAGACCGGGATAACATTACAATTCATGACCCTCTCTCAGCCTATTTCTGACCAATCATGGCATCTCTTCCCTGATTAGTCAGAAATAGGCTGAAATAGGCTCAGGTAATCCATCTTGCCAGTCAATCACAGGTGTGTGAAACGCAACATTTTTCAATGGCGGAGAAACACAGGGCAGGAGAGAGAAGATAGGGAGAAAATGTTTATTTGGTTGTTTAGTTTCAAAATCTTGCTCTCTTTTGCTCTTTTCTGATCTCTCTCTTTACAACTCTCTAATCTTACCTACAGCAGCTTTAAGAGGTTACCAAAATATGAATAAATTATAAACAAAATGAGCCACATAAAACAATCACAGAACACACTGGCAACTTGGACAAGACAGCACAGACAAGCACATGCGCAGCACGCAAAAAAAAGGCACACCAAGGTTCATGCTTTAATGTTGCAACTGGTAAAGGTAGAGCTCATTTTAATGTATGTATATATATATATATATATATATATATATATATATATATATATATATATATATATTACTTTACATACTGCTGGGTAGCTTGTGAATTTCCTCCTGGGGACCAATAAAGCCTTATTGATATAATAATATAATGTATGTATTGACCATATTTTGTATTGTTAAAGGGATAGTTTGGGTTTTAAGACACGAAGTTGTATGGGTTCCCTGTCAGCAACGTTGTGCATCAGCACTGACTTACCCCCCGACAGCGTCCTGAGAGGGGGGATCCAGCCGGTTTTTGATGCTGAAGAAAGTAGTCCGGCAAGTTGCTGGGGTCACGAAAGTAAAGTGTTTTTCTTCTCAGGCGTTTCACTGTCTTTCGCGTTAACTTTCCAGCACGCGAAAGACAGTGAAACGCCTGCGCAGCCTTCAGCTGTCAGTAGCGCGCAGTGGTAGGAATCGAGAAAAATAGTGCCAAGTGATAACGAGGTTTTAATTTTTCCTGGACAACGTTTTTGTGGTGCAAATATGTCACTCTTTTGAACGCATATGGTTTTGAGAAGAAAAACACTTTACTTTCGTGACCCCAGCAACTTGCCGGACTACTTTCTTCAGCATCAAAAAACGGCTGGATCCCCCCTCTCAGGACGCTGTCGGGGGGTAAGTCAGTGCTGATGCACAACGTTGCTGACAGGGAACCCATACAACTTCGTGTCTTAAAACCCAAACTATCCCTTTAATCTGAATCTGCAAAGTAACTAGTAACTTAAGCTGTCAGATAAATGTATTTGAGTAACAAGTAGAATATTTGCCTCTGAGATGTAGTGGAGTAGAAGTGCAAGGTAGCAGTAAAGTACAAGAACCTCAAATGTATCCTTAAGTACAGTACTTGAGTAATTGTACTTAGTTACTTTCCACCACTGCATATCAGTGCTTTGAATGATTGACTAGATGCAATGTAACCACCGGGTTATATTGCCATTATCACACATTATCAACAGCCGTTTAAGTAGCATTATGTGTGCCTCTTTTCATGGAGGCTAAACGCATCGGCCTTAACATTCTTGGTTCCATCCCTAGTTGGATGTGTGACATCTTTCACATCTTTAAGCTCATGTCCATTGAGTCCTCCTCGCCCTCTCTCACGATGAGCCTGTGGATTCTCCTCATCACAGACAACCGATCACAGTTCCTGCGGGAACACACTTTAATGGCCTTGACTGCATCTGCAGTGTTCAGATGTTGCGCCTGGATAAACACACCTGCCAGTCAAATAAATTATAGCGCGCGCCCTGTGCTGGGGACCATGGCCGCCCGTGTGAGGGGTCATGGTCCTCCCAGAATTCCCACAAGATCATCTTCAGACCACTAACAGTATTGTGGGATGAAATGTCAGTTCTGCTGAATTTAGGACATGACAACCAAACAGGCTGTGTCACAGTGGAATGAATTTTTAGAAATGTTGTTCTAGTCAATATAATAATAATAATAATAATAATAATAATAATAATAATAATAATAATGTGATCATCATCATCATGGTCATCATCATCATCATGATCACCATCATCACTATCATCATCATCATTGATTCATTATCATCATATAATAATAATAATAATAATAATAATAATAATAATAATAATAATAATAACGATAATAATAATGCACAGGAAATCAGCGGTGGTAACACTGTGGTTTCCCTATGATACAGCAACAAGTACGACACACACACCAGTGATGTTACACAGCCAGGTCGGCAGGCAGCAGGTCTGATAACGACAAGGTATCAGGAGCGACTGCATTGGCTGTGGCATTAATTGTCAAGGAAAAAAGAAAAGTAAGCGTGAAAATATTGTGAGATTGCAGTAATCACACTTAAACAGCTTTAAATAGCATCCGTGTGGCAGCCAGTGGGCTCAATGCCTCGGGGCATGTAATCTACTGAATCACCCTACTCATTTGCTGGGGTTTCTTTCACCCATGTGACTCTCAAGCTTTCCAATTGTAAAAAACGGCCTTGATAATTACAGAAGGCCGGCATGGTAGTTATATTTCAAACTGATAACATGGTTTGGGAATGCACAATCCAAACTTTTAAAGGAGAACCACCAAACCCCAACACCATTTGTACATTGGTTTGCATTATGTCCCCCTCTTTAAGTTAAACATAGGCTGGGAGAAGGTCATTTTATCCTAAATAGCCGGTCTTCCGAAGTGCAATTTCCGTTCTCTTACTTCCTATGGGCTGTGTACGTCAGTTAACAGTCCCTGGATAATAGTCCTCCACATTGTTGAGAGAGTCCACGTACCAACTTTGTGGGTGTAGATTTAGTTGATTTACGATTCATATCCAATCTCTGTACATTGTTTGCTAACTTCGCTCCCAGGCTTTTTAATCCGTCAAAACTAACCTCAATCCTGGGTGTTCCCATCTCAAAGAAACAAGATACAGTAGTTGTTTGGTACTGGACTTTTTCAATGCACCCACCCCCGACATATATCGCTCCATCGAGGGGTCATTTAGCAGTAGTAGCAAAGTGGATTAAAAACGCCTGAAATGCTAGACTTTAGGCAAACAGATTTTCCAAGCTATTGCAGTGCTACTGTGAGATGGTGGCTGAAATAACTCGACCTGCTACTCGACCAATCAGAAATGTTCAGCGCTGCAAGCCCCACCCCCAAAGTTCCTGTGTTTTTGGAAAGTACTACCCCCGAGCAGGGACTTTTTGGGGGGTAAACGCGGCTTTACATGCCTGGCATCCTATATGGAGTTGCTTTATAGTCTCACCATGCATTCTTCTTCCACACCTATCTCTAGCACAGGGAATGCACCCACCCACCCCGACGTATGTCGCTCCATCGGAAGTCCCGCCCTCTCGCCAATATACACGTTTGAAGCATGTCACTCCAGGCGTTCCTTCGGGAGATGAGAACTGGGACTGGGCCTGGGATTGTTGGTAGGATAAACATAACCTCTTAGGACACACCTGTCCTCCGCTTATTGAAAGTGAATTGAAGGGACGTTTACAGGGGAGCAGGCCCAGAGTGAAAAAATAAACCTGAAAGCATTTTTTAAAGATG
Source organism: Merluccius polli (assembly GCA_030340625.1). NCBI lineage: Eukaryota > Metazoa > Chordata > Actinopteri > Gadiformes > Merlucciidae > Merluccius > Merluccius polli. The sequence continues at coordinate 84,110 of JAOPHQ010005978.1, forward strand.
GGGTCAGGGGATTTGGTTCTCTCAAATCACGCTTTAAAATGTTTGGGCATCATGGACATAAGCTGTTGGTAGTTTTAGAAATTTGTCATTAAGAATCCAATGCTAACCTATACAAAAGGGTGATACTGACCCAAATTCCTAACTTACATAACATAAGTGTTACATAACTCTAAACTATCTTGCTGAATATTAAGAGTTGGAGCTGCAGCCCTCTAGCAGGGTCTATTCAATATTTATTCCTGTTGCTTCACTTTATGTAAAATTAGTTCTTAAAAAATGAGTCCTTATAATATTGTATAATACCTAATATTCCATCCTGCCATACAGTATCTATCGTTTCAGAATATACCATTAATTCCGCTTGGGCTCACCACCCATATTCATCATACAATTAACATCTATCTCCTAACAATAGATGGAGACAATTTAGTATTCATCGCGTGTGATAAATATATCACATATGTACATTGGTTGGGCAGTGGAGCAGCAGACTGAGAACGTATAGGTGAGTGAGGTGCCGGACGTGGAGACATGGAAGAGACAGATAGACAGAGCCAGCAGGGGAATTCTCCGGAGGCAGCTTCTCAGTTGAATAGTTTCGATCATTTCAGTAATAAATTATACAATTACCTCATGAGTGAATATAATGGTGCATCAATCGAGAACCCGCGAGCGAGAAGATGAAGGGCAAGAATAATAATTGAGGAGCATGGTCTTCTATTGGACGCTCCACTGTGTGTGTGTGTGTGTGTGTGTGTGTATATATATATATATATATATATATATATATATATATATATACTAATAAATATCTCCCCACCTTTCTCTTTACAATGGAATAGCATCCCTCCTGTTACACATAATGTTATATGAAACCCACACTCCAATATTCACTCTGTCTAAACACTTGGGAGAAATAAGCCACGTGTTGCAGGAGGAGAGGGTTTGAGTGATGGCCTCAAGCTGTGAAACTCTCTTGTTTATGGTTGGGTCTGCGGGAGGCGCCCAGTCGGATGCCCAGCACCGCACAGTGGGACCACATCCTTGGAAAGAAGCCAATGTGGTTGTTATTTATCAGGCCCTTCGTAACATGGGGAATCATCAACATACTGCATTAGTATTGGGAGACTGTGGGTTGCCAGTCTTGATTCGGTAAGTAAACGCAGGATTAAGGGTTATCACTGTCAAAATGATGGTGTGTCGTTATTTTTGTTGTATAACCAAAAATAAATACTCAACGTAAATACTCAAATTGATTCATTTTAAACACATAATTGTTTTTGAGTTTAACACTCCTACAACAATTGTTCTCAACCTTTGCCTTTGGGTGTACTATTAAATTGTCATCAAGACCTTTTGCGGACCACCTCATATGCAAAAAGTAAAAAATAGATAAATAGCTGTGTGCCACTGTCCCCTTTAGACACAATTATTATTGCAAGAAGGCCATGGCCAGTGAAAACAGTGGAAAGTGAGTGTAGACAGTACTCTTTGCCCAAGGAGGAAAGACAACTTATGTGGTGAAATAACAAAATATATTGTCAACAAACAGTTCAAATGAAGTGTTCTGTTTTTAGGCAATTGGCCAATTTCTACCCAACAGATGCTAAATATCTAATTGCAAAAAGGAACACAGCTGGGACTGGTTTGTGAATTTGTTGTGGCTTTCATCAGATTTTCTCCCGCCAAATATGTACTTTATGGCATGCATCCTTTATACAAATATGATCAGAGATCAGCTTTACTTTCACAGACTCCAAATTAATTGAATTAGTAAAAATATAAAACATTCCTTATGACATTGTCAAATTCAATAATATAACAATGGCAATGTAACTTAATATGAAGAACATTATTAGCAATATTATCCTGAGGAAGACAGAAGGCCCCACCTGTAGTCCGCTCAGTCCTGAAATCATTCAAAGTCATTCATCCATCATTCACTCTTTGTAAATTTAGGCGATCTCATTTTTTTTACCTTGTTAATTACAGCCCATTATGTTGCCTTTTGTGTTAAATTGACATGATGGAGATGGAAACCAATTATCTCCTAACTCAAATGGTTTCTAAAGAAATGTCAATGTTATGACTACTCATTCACTGCTCACTATAGGTGGCCTAAAGGGCTAACAGGTGTGTGTTTGATGAGGCCCTGGGATACAAGGCGCTCCAATAATAATTAGAAGTATTCACACTACTAATTGGATGGAATCTATTTCCTGGAACAATACTCTAATGGACCTGCTTGTGGGAGGCTAATGGAAACAACTTCCATATTGAGCCGGCCAATCAGCTCTCCTCTTGTTCGCCAACAGTAGTGATTGTTGTATTGTATTGGGTCGTGACTCTAAATTAACCTCGGAGAGAAATGGTTTTTGAATTCACTCGACCACGATTGGATATTTTATAAGTCATTTCTATACTTTCTATACGGATCCACCTTTTTTTTTTAATCAGCTCACATGTCTTGATGAACATGTCTGCAAAGCAGTCTGCACATTATCGCCTACGTTGCATTGGACTAAACCCTGAGAAACAGTCCAGTGATAAGAGAAAGAGTATTAAAATATAGCTTACATGGTGTGGAGATAGTGTGTAGAGGGAAGCTAGCAGTGGCTGTGTAGGGAGGATTATAATGACTTTACTAATCCACTCTCTCTTAGGTAGGCCTACACCAGGAGAGGGGGGCGGTTGAACTCATTAAGGAAAACATCTGAAATATATCATTTGCAACAAAGTGGGGGCCAAAAATATATCATGTGCCGGAGAAATGAGGGAGGACAGTTTTATGCATGAAGCATACTTCTGACGTCAAATAGGTAGTCCGTGGGTCTATGCCAGACCAGTGCTTGCGTTCATGGTCCTGCGTCTGTGATTCTGACATGTGGTCAAGCCGAAAGCCGCCAGAGATCATTCATTTAGTGACATTGACATGGACAGGAAACCAAGTGGGGCGTCCATCGCCCTGACGTGTAGTTTAACATTTTTGTAAGCTATGGTGGCGGCTTATGTGTGTTACACCAGAGACATAGAGACCTACGGCATAATGTAATTTGACCTGACGTGCCAATGTCTTTTTTTATGAATGTATCTTCTTTTAAAGTAAGCTTACTTTCATTCATACTCCAATCAAATACTGAATGCTCGAATTACATCCCACGTACATCCTGTCCCGCCATAGTAGATAGACTCTGAATGCTCTTCCAGAGATAGACTCTGTCTTCAGTTATTTGACACATCCGTCTCACTGGATGAATATCTAATGTTACAGCCACAGCTAACTCATTTGCCATGTACTCTTAATACTCATACTGTGCTACTTTCCACCATTATAAAGTGAAATAAATCTGAAGCACATTGTGAATGTCTTTTACTGTCTCTGTCATAAGACAAAAAAATCTAACATATGTATGTCTATTTAATTTAACATGAATTGTCAAATGCATTGTAACAGCCTATTGCTATTCATTACAGTAATCTCTCTCTCTGTGTGCGTCTCTCTCTCGCTCTCTCTGTCTCTCTCTGTCTCACTCTCTCTCTCTCTCTCTCTCTCTCTCTCTCTCTCTCTCTCTCTCTCTCTCTCTCTATCTGTCTCTCTCTCGCTCTCTGTCTCTCTGTCTCTCTCTCGCTCTCTGTCTCTCTCTCTCTCTCTCTCTCTCTCTCTCTCTATCTGTCGCTCTCTGTCTCTCTGTCTCTCTCTCTCTCTCTCTCTCTCTCTCTCTCTCTCTCTCTCTCTCTCTCTCTCTCTCTCTCTATCTGTCTCTCTCTCTCTCTCGCTCTCTGTCTCTCTCTCTCTCTCTGTCTCTCTCTCCCTCTCTCTCTCTCTCTCCCTCTCTCTCTCTCTCTCTCTCTCTCTCTCTCTTTCAGGCTCAGTGTCTCTCAGTGTATTGCTGGTATCTGTTGCGCTGACAGTCTGTGCCATTTGGCTCATAGCTCTATGTGGTGTCTGCAACTGGTGTCAACGTAAATTGGTAAGTAACAATGTGCATTGATTTTGATATGCAGTATGTGTGTGTGTATATATATAAATATATAATATTATAATATTATACAGTATGTGTTTACCCTTAATCGAAATGAAGCAACAGGAAAATGTGGAGAATATTTACCCTCATAAAGGTCGTACTTGAGAAACTAATTAGAGGAAATGTTCCTTATTTACAGTTGTCGGCCATGTCAGAGGATAATGGATGAGTGTGTGTATGTGTGCCGGCAAAATGAATTAAAATTTCACTTGTGGCTCTACAGCATTATGATGACAAAACGCCATGCCATGATATTGAGGCTGAAATAGATTTCCTCTCCACTAATGTGTTATGTTCCCAGTGTCAGGTGGCCCGAGGATTGGATGCCCTTGGATGTGTGTTTTAGTGATAGCTTGTGTGTCTGGGGGAAGATGGTGTGCATCAGTGTGTGCATATTATAGGGGACAATAAACATTCGGGGATACTGTAAGGTTCGGCCTCGGTGGGGGAACGGGAGCAGAAGCAATGAGCAGGTTATGTAAACACGGCGTCACGCCTGAACAGCGTGCGCCGCATGCTGCTCCTCGCCAGCCTCTAGCCCCAACCCGTCAGCCTCATGCTGATCATCGGTATGCTAATGAGGATTCCACTCCCGGCTGCGCAACTGTAATTATTCCCATAGGTTGTGATGGGCTTGCTTTCTAAGTACTGTGCAGTAGTGAAAGGTTGTTTTTTTTCTCTCTCTCTTTTTTACCATCTCAATCTCTCCCTTCTTTTCCTAGGGCTGGCTCACGGTCTTCTTCACTGTGTGTCACACATAGTCCCTTAGCTAGCAGTTGCAGTCTGTCTCGCTTCAGACAAGTTGGGGAACCGTTTGGGAACAGTTGGAGAACAGTTGGGGAACAGTTTGGGAACAATTGGGGAACAGTTGGGGAACAGTTGGAGAACAGTTGGGGAACAGTTTGGAGAACAGTTTGGGAACAGTTGGGGAACAGTTGGGGAACAGTTTGAGAACAGTTGGGGAACAGTTTGGAGAACAGTTGGGGAACAGTTTGGGAACAATTGGGGAACAGTTTGGGAACAGTTGGAGAACAGTTGGGGAACAGTTTGGAGAACAGTTGGGGAACAGTTTGGGAACAGTTGGGGAACAGTTTGAGAACAGTTTGGGAACAGTCGGGGAACAGTTGGGGAACAGTTGGAGAACAGTTGGGGAACAGTTTGGAAACAGTTGGAGAACAGTTGGGAACAGGCAAGAGTTACACCTGGATTGTGATCTTCCTTAGAGAAGCATAGCGTAGCACAGCATCATCGCACGGCGTCTTAATACGGCCAGGAAATGAAGTAGGCTCTCTCATCATTGCGTCTGTGAAGTGACAGAAGAGCGCGGTGGTGGTGTACTCGGCGGATGGACCAATTGGCCTATCAGCCGTTGCTTATCTGTGTTTGCCCCGCCGTTATCTTAAGTCTGCATCTGCGTCCTCCCCGTGTTGATGATGTCATTCTGTTCCTAGTGCTCTCTCATTATACACCACAGTCTGGTCTGCATTTGTCCTCTGCCCACTTTATCTCCGCGTCCTTGTCACAATGTCACTGATGTATCCCCCACCAGCACCACCACCACCACCCAGGTGCTTCTCTGGTCTCTCTTCCTTACAGTCTCTCCTTCCTCTACTTCAAACCTACGTCATGGCGATTCTGCTCCAATACGCCCAGTGAAGATCTCAGCAGAATCTATCCATCCTGGGCGTCGGAGAAGAATACAATTGTGTTTTTGCATTCAAAATATAACCCCTATGTTCTGGGATACCAGCTGGACCTACCGAGAGAGCTGTGCGATGAAGATGTCAGGGCTGGAGGCTGGCTAGCTCCCACGCTATTGGGCACTTTCCTGGGGAGCAGAAGAGGGTGGACAGTAGGAGGAGTAGGGAGGGAGAGGGGAAAGCAGATGGTTGAGAGGCAGGGCTGGTAGAGGAGTGGATCTAGAGCATGTGGAGGGTAGCCGGTGTTGAGCATCTCATTTGTGAGTACTGATGACAACAGGGGGCAAGGAGTACCCACTGGGGGGTGGAGGGGGTGGGGGTGGGGGTGGGTGGGTAGATTTCATGGTTCGCTTACTCCATCCCCCACCCTCCCTCTTCTCTTCAACAAAACCCACCTTGTCACACGACCCCCCCTTTCTCTCCTTCTTCCTCTCTCTCGCTCCCTCTCTCTGTCCCTCTCCCTCCCTCTCTCTGTCCCTCTCTCTCTCTCCCTCTCTATGTCCCTCTCCCTCCCTCCCTCCCTCCCTCCCTCTCTCTCTCTCTCTCTCTCTCTCTCTCTCTCTTTGTCTTTGTCTGTGTGTGTGTGCGTGTGTGATAGTCCCACTCCCAGCCTATCAATGTTGTGTGTTCTCCTCTTCTCTACACTGCTCCACATTCTGCTGAAGATTTTATGATTCTCTTAAATGATACATGAGCTGCACTTGATAGCACTTTTTTCCCCTGCTGAAAATCCCTGTGTGTGTGTGTGCTCGTGAGAGTTTTAGTTTAATTGAGCTTGTAACCCATCTCAGACTTGTATTATGTATGATGTGGTGATCAATATGCTCTACTATGAAAGCCTTCAAGGGGAGCTAATAAATTGTGCACCTATAAGGCATCACGAGGCGTACTACATCCCCTTGTCATTCCCAGCCAGACGATTCACACAGGAACCATAGAATACATGCATTATCTAGGCATTATCTCATGCTTCTCGATGTTTAATATTCAACGTTTTACAGTCCAATGTGGAAATATGATGAAATTAATAAATACATAAAATGGAGACGGTATAGACGTAAGACTACTATAATTATACTATAACTTACCAGCCTGATTGTCTATTCTAGTGACAGAAAGTGATGGAGGCTATATCCACTAGCACGCTGTGTGTGTGTCCAGTATTTCCACCAGTTGAAGTGCTTTAGTCTTTGCAGGAGTGTGACGGAAGGCACTGTGGCAGCGTGCTGCTGGGTTTCTAGAGGATGCAGAGAGCACCTTTTAAGGCTGAGAGCCGTGGCCGACACAGTTAAACTGTCCTCTGAATAATTTACCATACATTACGCTACTGTTTGTATCAAATGGTGTTTCATAGATATTATAATTAGTTAAGATATAAAATGAATGTGTTTTACTTTCTTTTTCTGTCTCTGTCTCTCTCTCTGTCTCTCCCTCTCCCTCTCCCTCTCCCTCTCCCTCTTCGTAGGGGAAGAGGAATAAGCCCAGCATGGAGGCCGCCAGCTCCCCAGAGTCTGTTAGGGGTCGAGGGGAAAATAAAGCCATCAAGTAGGTATGAGGTACCGGGTATGAGGTACCGGGTACAGGGTACAGTATAGGGCATGCTTGGAGCAAGCCAAATCAACCTTTAATATAGTGACATCTTCCCACTTCAATGAGTCAATTTGTAATTTGTAACTGACAGCATTGAGGTCAATGTCAGGTGGATCAGCTCATTAAAGTTAATTAAGAAGTTAAATAAGAGTTCACACCCAATAGTACTTTCCTCTTTACTGTACTAGTATAGTACTTGTATCATACACCTTCTGTGTTAAACAAAGAACATGTGAAGTATGGGGTGGGAATGTGTGATGACTATTGTGTAACTAAACAGATACCCATAAGTATATGACCCTTTTCACAGCGGTGTCATCCTATTATGCCTACCAATTATGGCTCTGCTACTTTTATGTACCAGGGAACAGGGTCAATGTATGGTGTAGTCTACTGCCTGGCACATAAAAGCAGCAGACCCATAATTTATGTTATGAGCGACACCTGTGTTTGTCCTAGGATCACACCTCTGTGAAAGGGGATGTTTATTCTTTGTTTCTTTATTATTCTCTAAACACCTCTTGTTTGTCTTGTGTTTTTTTGTTTGTTTTTTTGCTAGTATTTGTGTGCTTTACTTTGTTTTCTATGTGGCCTTTTCTCTTTTTATAGACCATGTCTGTCCTGTTTTAATTGATTAACTATTAGTTTTTAGCTGCTGCTAAGCTGCCTGGTTTCTTCCACTATGGCTAAGCCGTTCATTGTTTTGCTGGTTGTTTTCTTACTGTTGCATATTTTCCTTCTTGTCTCCCATACAGTCTATGTTTGGTTTTATGTTCTTCTTACTGTAACATTTTGTGCATCCTCTCTGAACTGAAAGCAAGTACAGTGAAGGAATATATTCATATTGTGTATAACATTAACACTATTCACACCACATGCTGTTGTTGTTCATGTTGTTTGGACAGAATATCCAGAAGTATCCACCTTTTATATTTGTATACAGTATGAGCAGGACGATAATTGTGTAAGGATCTGTGAGTATTGCGCCAGATCTCTAACAGGCTGTCCTTGCCCTTTTACCTATTTCCTTTTCCAGTCTTGTCACAAGTGTTACACTGTTGCCATGTTCTTGTTTTGTGTTGCAGTGCTTACTTTTATTGCCTCTCTCTTTGGCCACAGCGATCTAGACAGAGACTTTTGGAATAACAATGACAGCAGCAATGTACAGCAGAGGTGGAGCTCCTACCCGCCCAAGGAGTTCCTCTTAAACATGTCTCCGTACGCCCCCTATGGAGACCCTCGCCTCACGCCCAAGTGAGTCTCAGTCACGGCTGGTAAGGGACCCCTCTACCTGGGCAGGGCGGTAACGAATGGTGGCCTACATGATCAGGCTGCTGAAACCCCATTGATTTGCTGCCATACTAAAATGCATTATTTTGCATTCAATTCAACATTACCAAAACAAAAATACACACACACGCAGACACCCACTGGGAATAAAACAGATTGCTTTGGAATTGGCTGTATGGGTTTCTAACTATGCTCCACAGAAGTCTTGTAAAAAAAGGAAAAGCTTAATGGTTGTAAAGGTCAAATTAAATAATGTAAGTACAAATGCATTATTTTGTAACTTTCTGTTATTTATTTTTTGGAAGCCTTGGGATTTAATTGGCAGGTATCCTAATGTTGTCAAGGCCCGTCCAGGTCTAGGCAATGTTTAATATGCGTTATGGCCAGGCAAGGTTTTATAGAGATTGCAATTGGGAATTCTGCCAGTATTTTTAAAGATTCAGATCCTAGCCTGACTTTGGATGATTTAACTGTTGAGCATCTCTGAGCAATCCCTCTATAGTTTCCCACTTTGTTTTGCATTCCCAATCTAAAGACAATTATTTTGTCAAATGTAAAATCACGGTACAATTGCAACTATGATTATGCTAAAACAATAAATCCATTTGTATTTTTAAGAGCATCTTTATCAGGTAATTCGATATGACGGGTAGAGCCCTACAAGACAGCCATTTCTGGGACATTTCTAGAATCACACCACATCACTTGTTGACTCCCCCCAGGGAGTCAAAGGTCAGATTGCCCCATTCTCTACAGCCCTGCCAGCCTCATCAAGCCCCTAACTTTTAACCTGCACCTGCAGCCCATGGACGTTGCCATGGAGACGGGCAACCCTCTCTGAAAGCAAAGCCTGTAAAGTATATTTCACCCTTATACCTTACCCCCCCCCCCCCCCCCCCCCCCCCCAGTGTCTTCGGCCTGCTAACTGGACACCACCATGGCTTGCAGACAGAGGGTTGGCCGTTGGTTTCTCTTGTCTTGTCTTGTGCTTCGTGGTTGCTAGCGTGGCGGGGTTCTGAGATCCTATTGTGTGTGTGTGTGTGTGTTTGTGTGTGTCGGTCTTGGTTGTACAAGCGTTACAATGCAATATTGTGTGTCATCATTTGGTTTCCACCCCTTGCTCATCAACCTCACTCATTTCATGATGTTTTTTTGCGCGTCACGTTTTTGTTCTGTGCCTCCTGCCCGCCATAGTATTGCTAGTGCTAGGAGACAGCCTTGCCACGCATCGTAGGTCTAAATCCTCTGAGTCCATACATTATCAGTCATCACTCATTGTAGAAGAGAAGATTAGCCGTTCTAGATTATGTGGAATCTTGTATTGTAATCGCCAAGGTGCCATTATCCTTCCCTGTAATGCTTTAAGTGATATGGATTTGGGCTGCCTGCTTTTATTAAGATGTACAATTGAGATATAGTTTTTTTGTATTCCTTCAATTCCACCTTTATCTTTAATTAAAAGAAAAGCAACACATTCAAGGAACTGCTCCACATAGTTGTGGAGACAATTTATATTCAACGATTGAAAAAATGATACACATAAGATTATAAGTATTATAATGTTCCTGCTGGGGAATATTATGGGGATAATAAAGACAGCCCTCAGTGTATAACCGGATTCTGTCTCTCTCTGCAAACAGAATCACACAAAGCCAAACTTGTCGTTTTGCAACCTCATCTGACACCTTGCAAATGTGTTAAATTGCCCTGAGCCTGGAGACCTATCCCATAAAACCTAATTAGTCCAATCTCCCAGGTAACCCAAGTCATGTTTAATGTTCATCACCTTACAACTAAATGTCCCCACCCACGTGCTACATGTCCAGCTGTCGCTGTATGACTATGTTGTGGAGAATGTCCTGGTCTGCTGCCCTTGTCTCGTCACCGGGTCCACTGGGGATGTTTGTCACTGTGAGGTCTAGGTGTTGTTTCACACAGGGGTGGGCGTAGGCCACGTGATGGGGAATATACTGTATGTCTTGATGATGTTAGATGAACATGAAGTTAAAGTGAATTGATTTTGGGGAAAATGTCTCAAGGTTCTGCAGAGGTTTTCCACCGTTAATTGTTTGCCTTTTCACTCAAGCAGTCCTAGAGGTAGCTGCTCTGTGTGTTTCTCCTCTCTGATCTTTCTGCCAGCGGTGATTTAAGAGCTCTCCTGTTGTCTCTATAAAGCATTGACTGAGTGCTTCACTTTGTCTCTTGCTAACCTCTCACATACGTTTTTCTCTCTCTAACTGTTTCTCTGTACCTCTTCCTCTCTGTCTCTGTTCCACTTCCTGTCTGTCTCTGTACCACTTCCTGTCTGGCTCTGTACTACTTCCTGTCTGGTTCTGTACAACTTCCTTTCTGTGTCTGTACCACTTCCTGTCTGGCTCTGTGCCACTTCCTGTCTGCCTCTGTACCACTTCCTCTCTGTCTCTGTACCACTTCCTGTCTGTCTCTGTACCACTTCCTTTTTGTCTCTGTTCCACTCCCCCTCTGTCTCTGTACCTCTGCCTGTCTGTCTCTATACCACTTCTTTCCTGTCTCTATACCACTTCCTCTCTATCTCTGTACCACTTCCTGCCTGTCTCTGTACCTCTTCCTGTTTGTCTCTGTACCTGTCTGTCCTCGATGTCCTCTGCCTATCTCTTCCTTGTTTTGTTTCTTTCTTTCCCCACTGTTTTTGTTCTTGCTTGTTGTTGTTGTTGTGCATTGTCCTGACCCCGCATGCTCTCTTAGCGGGGCAGTGGATAAGGGGGGACAGGGAGGTGCTGGGCCCTCACCTGGGACCAGTGACAGCGGGGGCATTGTTGGCTCAGGGGCCGGGGCGGGGCCCAGTCGCAGCGACAGCCTGCGCAGCATGGTGATGGGGGCTGGCAAAGCAGGGCGCTGGCAAGCGCTCCAGAGCCACATGCACGCCGGAGGCCTGCGGTCTAGCAAGTGAGTTGCATGGTGAAGGATGACATGTGGAGGGGCATGGGGGGGCATGCATGAAGATATGGAGGGAGGAAAGTGTTGGCATGCCTGGTCATGGTGCCCAGATCTGGAGTACGGCCTTCCAAAGGCATGACGTTACACATGCAAGGAACGAAAGCAAATTGAGGGACAAAGGTGTATACTATAGACCACCATAAGTACTGAACAAAGCCGATATACATATTGACCTTTTTGTAGTTTGTAGTACCTAAGGATTATTTTTGTTACCAAAGAGAACAGCTAGGTCATCTTGTATTGAAACAATGTCCACGGTTTTAAATAATCTTGGAATTTAATTATATTCACATTATAAATCCATCAAGGAATTTGCCGTGCTCTTCTATGTAGTCTTCTAAAACCCATGTGACTGAATTTCTACTGGCTAATGAAAATTTCACATAAATTATTCAAAACAATTCTATACATAGAAAAGCATCCATCAAAATGTTAAATTGCATGATGGCTCACATTGATCAGAAAGATTTGGCCACCGCCCTTGGCAGTATATTTGTATTGCTGCTAATAGAATCTGCAAATCAAAATGAGGGTATTTTCTTTTTTTTTAAAATCATGCACGAATTACTAAGTTAACAAAACAGCACATTTTAAAAATGACAAGGGACGTGTGTGCATGAAGATATGTTTTGAGATGAGGAGCTTTAGTCTTAATTTAATTTCAGCTGTTGGCACGCAGCTGAGATTCACTCCTCTGTTACCATCTCTTCTCTGATCCTTTCAGATCCACATCTATTTCCATTTCTCTCGCTGGTATCGGTTTCTATTTTTGGTTATGCATCACTCTCTCAGCCCTCATCTCTCACTGCAAGTGTTTGGTGTTTTTTTTCATTCTTCTGCCCTCTTTCTCCCTCAATATCTTTAAAGGCACCTTAATTACAATTTACTCAATTTTTTTTTTCTTTATTGACTGTCAGGGAAGGAGTTTGTGAAAATTGCACAATAATACCTCAACACAAGGGGAAAGAAATGATTTGCTGTGACAATTTCTATTTATCTACAAATTCTATCCAATAGTATAATATTCATGTGCCTTCATAGACAATTCAGTGAATTTGTTTGCTGCCTTTGCATTCAACCTTCACAGGATGCACACGGGTTATGAAGGCTGTTTTAAATAGCCTTGAAACTTTTGAAAAGAGGCAGTAAAAGAAGCTTCACTCTGAGCCAAATTTATGACACCGAGCAGACTGCTAAAATGCATAAGTACACAGACTGGCTCCCAGATGTCTGGCATTATGCCACAGTGAATCCATCCAGATTTATTGATTTATTATGTGGTTTGATGCTGGACTAAGAAATAACACTCAGTGTATTGCATTAGTTTTCACCTGAGTGTAGCGTTCACCAAAGTCCTGTGCTTTATATTGACCTGCTCTGCTTTGTTATTTCTTGTCTCTTTGTTAGATTTTTGTTTCATTTTCATTTTTTTTTTTACTCAAGCCTGCATCATTGCACACCTTACCGTTTATACTTGGTTATGACACATATTCACTTTTAAATACAAATAAACTGTATTGTGATGAAATATAAACTACTATATAAACTACTACTATAAACTTACAAAAAAACCCACATTTTTAGTTAGTTAGTCTGTGGAATGTATTTCAGATGCTTGTATGTCTGGTCTGTATATATGCTTATGTGTGTGTGTGTGTGTGTGTGTGTGTGTGTGTTTGTGTCTGTGTCCATGTATGGTGTGTGTACTTGTGTCTTTGTGCATTCCGAAGTATGCGTATGCATACGCATGGAGGAGTCTGTTTGACTTCGGCCTTCTGCTAGTATTTCCTTCCTCCAGCAGCCGGGCTCTTGGCTGTCTGGGGACCTGTACTGTACTCACCTCAGAGTCACATGGAGTTCTTAGTTAAGGGGCCAGACAAGCCTTGGGCCATCTATACCCATTGCTGCCACGGTTACGCGAGCAGGCTGTAAATCCCTCCCTGGACCGAGCTGTTTAGCGCAATCTTCCAGTAATCAGGCAGACCAAAGATGGAGAGTACAGGATAAGGAGCCCTTTTAAATGATTGTAAGAGCAGTAGGTGATTAGGGAGCAAAGGACTGGAACCCGGTGTGGAGATAGATTGATGGGAGGACTCGGTCGGAAAGATGAAGGGAAAAAAAGAAATGATGAAAAGATGGATGAGATGGATTGAATTTCTAAAAGAAAACGTAGGAAGAGTGAGGACCTTACAGACGCTGAGGTGCAGGTGAAGGGTGTCGGGAACATTGATGGAAGTCACGGAAAAGAAATAGAGTAAAGTAGTGATGGCTATCAGTTGGCATAGTGGAGGCGATTCATTCACTTTTAGTTTTAACAAAATAATACTCATTATTACTCTCTATTAATCTTGCATCTGATTCTGGTTTAAGAAAATCATTGCGCGGTACTACTCATAAACAATAACAGTATGACATCATTGTGAAGCCAGCTTGCCCTACTCATAAACTAATGCTAAGTATTCTATACACGACACTAATGCTAAGTGTTCTATAAACTACTCATACACTAACGCTAAAGTGATCAGCATACTTCAGAAGAAGTACATTTTATTTCAGCGGGGCAGGATCCAAGAAGTCATTTGCAGACAAACTTGTCTTATACTCAATGCTGTTTCGGTTTGGTCACTGAACGTTCCATTATTTAAGGGAAACCAGATGAAAATAAATCATGCCCACCTTTGCTTTTCTAATCACACACAATGTCCGCATTGCCGTCATCTCATCAGAGATTTCGGCAAGTTACAAAATCTTGGAGGTGCAAGAAGTGCCGAAAAGAAGGTCGGAGAGGTGCGCGTTTCTTTGTTTTCTCCGTAACGTCATTTTGTTGACCTCGCCAAACTTCTTTTCCGCATTTAGTATGCTGACCGCTTAAGTCTTCTTTACACTACTCATACGCTAATACTAAGTCTTCTTTACACTACTCATATGCTAATACTAAGTCTTCTTTACACTACTCATATGCTAATACTAAGTCTTCTTTACACTACTCATACACTAATACTAAGTCTTCTATATACTCATCAGACTTTAGATATGAATCTAAAGTCTGATGGCAGACAAGCTGAAATCGGGGAGTTTCACTTTATGTAGCTTCATTTTTGTTTCGTCCAATCATGTTGCTGGAGGCATGGCTCTGTACGCGAATAATTGGCGAACACAAACTCGGCCAGAAATAGTAAACTGTGAAAAAGTGTCTGTAAACGTTCAAGACCGTGTAGACTGTATAAATACACTTATAAAAACTTTGAAAAGTTTTCTTCAGTAGAATATCTCCGTAATGAAACAGGAAACAAGGCGTAACTCCACCCCTTGCAGTTGTTGGTTTCCGGCCCAGGTTCTGGGCCGTCTCTCCCAGAAGTTCTGCTGTAACATAGTAGGACTGCTGGATCCCAGATTACTCAAACACTAATACTAAGTATTCTGTACACCACTAATATTCAATACACCACTCATACACTAATACTAATATCATACACAAAGTATTCTGTACAGCTGCTTTTAACCTCACTGTTTATTCTTCTCTCTTCCATTTGAACCTTTCTACTCTGTTTTCATCTTTCTCTGTCTACTCTGTTTTCATCTGTCTCTGTCTGCTCTGTTTTCATCTTTCTCTGTCTACTCTGTTTTCATCTTCCTCTGTGCACTCTATTTTCATTTGATCCTACCTTCCTTTTTACATTGTATGGTTTTCTCTGTCATCTGCATTTTACATTGTATGGTTTTCTCTGCCATCTGCATTTAAATCTCTGAGTCACAAAATAAATTCATTCCTGTCCGATGTCAATATAACCACACATTATGTTACCATTGCTCTTATTTCTCTTCGTGTTTCTACGATCCTTCTACTGCAACCACTTCGTGATCGTTCTCGCTCCATTGCCCGACGCGCAACCCTTGTCTGTGACCGCCTCCTTGTCCCGGTGCTACTGCTACTGTGTGTTCTGCCGCTCAGTTTTGGGGACGCCTCCTTGTCCTCTGCCTCCACGCTGGAGCACATCCCCTCCTCGGCCGGGGCCCGCCCCCGGCCCCTGGTGCGGCAGCAGAGCCTCCAGCAGCCACTCACCCACCAGCCCCCGCCGGGCCCCAACGACCCCCCAGCCACCTCCCAGAGCCTGGGCCAGCTCCACACGGGGCCTGGCGGCGGGGGACACCGTGGGGGCCCGCGGGGGGTCCGGGGGAGCCCGGCCGGAGCTTCCCGGTACAGAGGGGTCGGGGCGGGCCGATCCAGGTCCAACCCAGGCAGCTGGGACCACATGATGGGGCAGCTCCGCAACAGAGGTCTGGATGTCAAGTCCTTCCTGTGAGTCCGCCGTTGCTTCCTGTTCACCGTAGCATTGCAGTGCATCTCCCATCCACCACTGACTTGCGCACGTGTGCCCAATACTGGGTTCTGTGTTCTGAGCCTTTAGTACTGATGACACAGCTTCTTAAGTGTAGTTTGCATGGTCTGTTTTTTTGAGAGGGAGCCCTGGATCGTTTCATATGCTGCACAATGAATTGAAAGCCTGCCTGCCCATCCGCTTGTGAACACAATCCCAACGCATGGGTTTTATATTCTGTGTCTTATCAGCGTCGTATTAGCATTTTACCATTTTAGCGACCTACAATGAATACTGATACATCTCATTAAGGAGCAGGTTGGGGTTTGGCATCATGCTCAAGGTAAGCTGTGGACATTGGGGCTCAAACCTAGAACCTTTTGACTGGGAGTCAAACACCATTATAGTATCCCGCCTCACATTTAGGTTTAGATGAAGAATAAAGAACAAAATTGAGCCATTGATTTTTGCAACCTAATAAATTGCACAACTGTTGCATTGAGTGGGATTTTCCACTAGAGGGACAATGCAGCTGCTTCCCCGTGCCTAGAATTGTGATGGGCAGAGTAAGCCGTCACAAGCTAGCTGGAACTTATGTAACAGAAGACACAAGACAGAAGGAAATCCAGTGTTGTCGCAAATATGGTGCAAATATGCCCATGTGTTATGCAACAGACGATCCCTGCACCACAAGTGATGCTGTGTGTGGCACAGAATACACACATTTACACAACAGATACTTCCATCCCACGTCAAAGAAAAAGGTGAACGTGCCAAGGCACATTCACAATGATTCAGGGTTGTATCATTTATCGGATGCCAACGTATTTGATAAATGCACTGAAGCTGCTGTTTGGCTGTGGGGACACACAGCACACACAGACGATTCACACCGTTCACTCCTACCAAGCACCTTATCATTTAAGGTCCCCTATCGCTTCCCACCCGACCACACACAAAGATACTACCTATACACTACACCTTCCATCCCCCCCCGCCGTCTCCGCCTCATTAATTGTATCCCCCAGCCAGTGACCTCCATCCCAGTCGAATCATCAGTCAATAGAGGCCGGGTGCACAAGTAGGTCACGGAGAGGTGGCCTTGTGTGATGTCCCTGTCCCTGGGAATCTCTACACAGCTAACCTTCCCCTGTTACCCCTGCGGTATACATTTAAGAGAGCATAGGGCTTGGGGGGGGGGGGCGGGGCAGTGTAGTCTTTGTAATTAGAGGTAGTACAAGCAGCACAACACTAACTATCACCTGATGGATTCAGCTACCATTCGTCTCCGGGCTCGCCATCGAGGTGCGGTCCAACGACAAGCCAAGGCGATCGATAGTACTAGTGTAGGTGGTAATGATCACGTCACCCTTGAGTTGAAGTGCAGCCATCCATACTAATTTATTCAGCCCTAATCAATGAGCCCCACGCTGCACCTTCATCGGCTGTTGCCTCTCCGTTACCTTTCACATCTAATTGTACTAAAAGTGTTACTTGAGACTCGCGCACACACACACAAATACACACACATGAAGAAGCCAACGTTTAGGTTTAAGCGTTAATAAAGTGTTGCAGAGCAGCATACATTATACTGGAAGTTTAATGTATTCTAATGAAGGACATGGATGATTCACATTCTTTGGACCAAGTGTCTGAGTTTTCTAATCTAAGAACCAGCTAAAGGATAAAGGACAAAGAAGAACGAAACAAAGAGTAGATCAGAGGGGAGGTTTGTTTTTTTCAGACTGGAGCAGCATCAAGAGCCAGGCAGAATGCACTGTGTTTGGATGAGTGTATTAATGAACAGTCTTGTGCGGGTGTTTATAAGTTAAGGTCACTGCATGGCCTTCACAATTCATGGTGCAGCATACCTATCTTCAGTTCAAATGATAAGCATTAATTTATTTATTTAAAGTATTCTTTTCAAATTTGTATTTACATGGATTATGATTTTAGAAACTTTTCAATTTTAATGGGTTCTACTAATCAACCACCTAAAACATATATGTTTTACCTTTCTTTCACAGATATTATTTTGTAAGAAATCAGAATACATTATTGATGTACTTGTGTGCTAGCACACACCCCAATTAGCATTTATTAATTGAGAAACAGTGAAACAAGAGAACATTGTGCCTTACACACTTTGATCCCACCTAATCAATAAGGCCCCCCATAGGGCACTGGCATACAGACTAGTTAAGGATCTAATACATCGGCATGAGAACTGATCGCTGTACACTGAGCCAAAATAGATTGTCAAAGTTAATTTAAAACATAGTCTATACCCTATAATTCCACAGGAAATTTTCATCCAGAAAACATTGCTTTCATATATTACACCTTTTTTTTAATTAAAATGACAAAATGAAATAAAATATCTTTATATGCCCTTACTACCTCTTCCCACTCTCTTTGTCTGTGCAACACGTGTGTGTTTTTGTGTGTGTGTGTGCCTGTGTGTGTGTGTGTGTGTGTCAGGATGGGTGGGTGTTTACGTCGTACCCTCTGTACATGTGTCTGTCTACCATGTGTGTGTTCTCTGGCGTACGTCTATGGACTGTGTTTCCCATGTATCTGTTTGTGTTGTGGGACCGCGGGCCCAGGGAGGGGAAGATGGTTGTTTTGTCTCTAGCGATTGGACTGGCTGAACAGGATGACTTTGCCAACCTCCCAGATCTACAGGAAGCACCGGCATGTCAAGAAAACCAAACCACACCAGAAAAGAGGTACTGGCCTGAGAGTGCACGTAGGACCAGAGTAAATGATACCTAAAGAGAGAGATTAAGGAAAAGAGACTGCTACATTTAACAGAAAAAAGTAGATATTTTTTTTATTATTTGGAGACTTCAGTTTGGTCTACTAAGTTTGCCAAAAAACAGACTGAAATACAACATGCTAAAGCAACCGTGCCCATCAAATATTCAACAAAGAGTTTGATTTTGGAATTGAGAGGCTCACACTGAAGTTTTGCAGAACCACAAACCATCTTAACATTTGGATGAGGGTAGCATTGTTTCCAAGGTCACTCCATACACACTTGATCCTCAATACTTTTCTCCCCTCTGTCATTCCTTCAAAATTGCATCTTACGGTATAAAGAGTATAGAGAAGACTTTTTAGGAACCTTTTGTCTACAAACATGTAGTTTAGACCCATGTATTCCGTCTGAGCCTTGGGTTAAACAGTACCAAAAACCAACTTATTTGATTGATGTTTGAGTTTCCCTAATGTGTTCTGCAGTCTGATTTATGTTGTTTAAAGAGAACCTGCTCTGGACCTATTCACGTTTGACCTCCCTTACAATCCTTACATAGATATAAGGATTATAAATATAATGTGCAGGTTGTTCAGATAACAAGCTGTTACAAAGTAGGGGTTTGTTCTATACAAATGTCCCGTTGAATTTGTGTTGCCGATGCAGTCGTCTACAACCGAGACGAAGTGTCAGTGCTAGAAGTGAAATGAAAAAGCTGTTACCGGTGCTAAACTGCCCTCCATCTTTCTCTCCGGTTCCAGTTCTCAGTCTCCCATTGGCTTTCCATCGGCACCTGGCGCTAGCCGACTGCTCTGTGCTCTTATGTGCTCTCTCTTCATTTCTACGAAGCCGTCTATAAATATAAGCGGTTGCTTTTTATACTCTCCCAAGTCATCAAGTCTCTACCCTCTTCATTAGTGGGCCTGGTGCCTGCTCCCCGCGGCTGGCGGGCCCACGGCTTCATCTGCCAGTCGTAGGCGATGGAGCTGGGGTGCGCACTCATTATTCAGGGAGGAGTAGCGTGCGGCTCTTCCTCGCGTGGAACACTTTGTCTAAAAATATGCCCACCCTCTCGTCAACGGGAGTCAGTGCACCCACAACAACTGAGGCAAGCACACACTCTCTCTGTCTGTATCTCTCTCCCTCCCCCTTCTCTCTCTCTCTCTCTCTCTCTCTCTTCCTCTCTCCCCCCCGCTTTCTCACTCTCCTCTCTCCCCCCCCTCCCCTAACTCTCCTTGCTCTCCTCTTTCCCTCACTCTCTCTCTCTCTCTCTCTCTCTCTCTCTGTCTCACTCTCTCTCCCACCTTCTCAGCTTTGCGCTCTGATTGGTGGAAACAAAGTGGGGAAATACATCACTAAACTGATGAAACTGATTCTTATCATGTGAAGCCATTCTGGGTTATGAATTCTGGACACCCCAAAAATTGCATTGCATTGATTGATGTCAGAACCTTTTTATACAAACAAATATTGACGGTCATGACAGTTAGTGTTTTCCGTTTTCCGAGCAAGTTATTCTGCGAATCCCTTCCAGATTTAGGGATGCTACTTTAACTAGGTCAAATGTGAACTTAAATCGTGAAGAGAAAAAAAATCCCCAGGTCCCTGTTGTCTGCCCTCCCCTGACTGTCTGGCAGTGTGGGCGCCTGTCAGAAATGACTCCTTTTAATCACAGCCAGCTGGTCACAAGCTGCTGGCCCCCGGGGTCACGTCACACCCAAGGAGCTGTCCACTGTCCTTCCACAACTAATGGCAGCCCTCCATCATCATCATCATCATCATCATCTCTGTCCCTCTGTATTCTCCCCGGTCGCCCCCAGCTACCGCCACCATCACTTGCCCCCCTGTGCTTACTCGCCGTTGGTGGAGCCCAGTCAAGTGGGAAATATGGATCAGCACCCCTCCCCACCCACCCCATCACCTCTTATGAAAGATCTGAAATGGGGACACCATCAGGGGAGTAAGAGAGCAGGGAGAGAGAGAGGTTTAGACTGATTGACAGAGGTTTAGACTGACCAAGAGAGATTTAGGGCCCGTCCCAATTTAAACCCTAGCCCTAGATTTGAGCCCTTCTCCCTAGATTTTGCGCGTTCCCGCGAGGGGGTAGGGAGTCCCAATACTTAGGAAGCATGGGAAAGTGCCTATCCACCACTAAAAAAGCCCCTCGGCAGCAAGTCAGCTCAGGAGCAGACTTGTGTCCATAGGACCACACTTGAAAGGGAGGGGTTTGAGGAATTTCCAATCAATAATCATGTAAACATTTTTAAATCCGTTGGAATATCTCAGTTGCAAAGGAATATGTAATTGCATCGTTATCATGGACGTCGCTATTGAAATGAGGGGGGGGGGGGGGGGGGGGGGCGATCGTAACGGGGGGGGGGGGGGGGGGGGGGGGGGGGGTATTTTTTTATTTCACGCCACAGGGTTCCGGGGCTATTCGGGGAATGCCCAGGTCTAACGACGTCCATGATCGTTATAACGCGCATTTCCGAAAAAAAAAAAAAAAAAAATCGCTATTCACGATGTCAGTAGAACGTCGTGTAAACAACGGTTTGTGAGTGAAAGTACATTGTATAAAGCTAGAAAATAATCCAGCAGCACATTTTCACATTTTACCACAGCTGAAGACGGCATTGTGAGTGAAATGTCCGGCAACAAACTCGTCGCGTCTGTTTACGTAAACGCCATCGACGACTACTGATGACGTATCAGGGTCTTGAAGGGTTGTCCCATTTCATAGGGAAAGATCTTCACCCCCACTCCCCTCGTCAAGGGGACTTTACTGTCGAGGGAACTCAAAACCAAGTGGAAGTTTTTAGGGGAGGTAATGGGACAGGGCCTTAGACTGACCGAGAGAGGTTTAGACTGACAGAGAGAGGTTTAGACTGACAGAGAGAGGTTTATACTGGCAGAGAGAGGTTTAGACTGACACAGAGAGGTTTATACTGGCAGAGAGAGGTTTAGACTGACAGAGAGAGGTTTATACTGGCAGAGAGAGGTTTAGACTGACCGAGAGAGGTTTATACTGGCAGAGAGAGGTTTAGACTGACCGACCGAGGTTTATACTGACAGAGAGGGGTTTATACTGGCAGAGAGAGGTTTAGACTGACAGAGAGAGGTTTATACTGACCGACCGAGGTTTATACTGACAGAGAGGGGTTTAGACTGACAGAGAGAGGTTTAGACTGACAGAGAGAGGTTTATACTGGCAGAGAGAGGTTTAGACTGACAGAGAGAGGTTTAGACTGACAGAGAGAGGCACACTGTTGTTCACAGATGATGACAATGTGCTCTTGGGGTTGGCCCTGACATTCTCTTCATTGTAATGATATCATTAGCATTGTTGCTTTTTTTCAGTCATTGAATTATCTCTGTCAAATACCTATCTATACTAAAACTAACCTGTAAATAGCAACAGGAAGGCCATTTAAAACAATGTTCGTCTTGATACAGTCAACAGGACAAAGTGCAAAGATCTGTTAAACACAATTTAAACAGTGAAACAGGTGTTTGTGGTCTTCGGAAGGAAGGTCTTTCTCAGTGGAGTTAAACACAAAGCAAAACTCTGTGTGTGTGTGTGTGTGTGTGTGTGTGTGTGTGTGTGTGTGTCCACCCAGACAGAGAGTCTGTGTGGACTCACAGACTCTCTGTCTGTGTGGAATGCTTTCAAAAAGAAGACAGTGATGTGCACTGGGATATTTAAGAGCTACTCATCAATACTACATGAGTAGGACACTTGAGTAAAAGTGAATTGTTTTTACCACTTGTTCAGTCAGAAAATAATGAACAGAGTGCCAATACAATCCTTTTAGCCAATGGTCTATGTGTACAAGAGACAGAGCAGTACGCAAACTGGTAATGACCGTGGACCATGATTAAATTGCAACAATTTTGGATCTGCAGTGTAATGGAGATTTTATGAGTTTATTTAACAGCTGTGGTCTGAACACGCCATCATTCTTCTGTTTTCTCTGCTCTTCTCAGAAGAATCCATACCAATTCAAATATTATTTTACTTTATACTTTATATCAAAGTCATAAGACATTTATGCTCTTCCAGGTTTCAAAATACTGTCAGTAGCTACCTGCATGTTTTTCTGCTGTTGGGTTACTCTGGTGAAAGCACTCTTATATAAGTGTAAAGAGGTATCATCACTGTCTGGGGCTGGTGGGTGATGAACTCGACGGAGACTTTCCTAGTCCTCACACATAATAACCTACGTTCACATGGGGCTTCCTCATTGTAAATGTTTGGTTTTACAAAATGAAGAGTGGCTATATCAGTGGAGAACTTCACACACACACACACACACACATACGGGGTGATCCAGGATTGTGTTGTTATATAGGCCATTCCATATATCTATGCCAAAATCAGACTACATGACCTTTTTGTTGTGTATAAATATTGCCCTGTCTGGGCCTGGAGACATGGCATACTGCACATTTGACGTAGACACATTCAGTCTTCACGACCTAGCGCCTAGTTTACCTGGGATCGGGGAGGAGGGGTCAAGATTTGATCAACTAATTGATTAACGTCAGTGTACATGTCGTAGACGTTGTCAGACAATGCGAGCAGGACCATGTCGTCGTTTCCGACGATTGCCCTCGTCGCTGAGAGATTGTCTGTGACTGCAAAATTGTGTTGAAAACAGGCTGAAATCGTGTCGTCTGATCCTGGCTTCAGTCTCTGGAATGACACATCATATTGATTTGAGTAATTACATTTGGAAAAATGACATGTTCTTGTACGCCTGTAGTACGCATTTCTGGATGTACTCCACGTTTTACGCTGAACAACAAAAAACCCAAAACAAAAACAAAGCCGGGCACCACGCTGTAGTAAATTCAGCCACCATCTTCCAGCTGACAGAGGCAACCTCTAACGCTGTGTGTCTGAGCAGCGCAATCACAGAGAGCCGGGCCCTCCTAATGACTGGCCTGCTGCCCCCAGGGTGCAGCCAATAGCACAGAGGCAAAGATGATTGTAAGGAAACAGGGATGTAGGTCACCACAAACTAGCCATCTTTCTTCTTCCTTTTTTTCCCGTCAGACCTCTTCTCTCTGGAACGTGTTCAGCCTCCCAGCTATAAGGCTGTGGCTGCGGACTAGGGAACTGATTACAGGAAAGACAGTCAATGAAAAGTGAGAGTGGATGTTGACCACTTGCCGGTGGGGAAAGGGAAACAGAAACCGTCGGCTGACGGATGGTTTTGACACCTCTTGTTTTGGAAAATCCTTCAATTTTGTATTGACTTGTTGTATTGACCCATGAAAGAGGATATACCGTGACGATGGCCACTTCGCCCTCTGGGCCGAAGTTGTCTGGTGCACGCCTCGAATGAATGTAGAGAACGGAGTAAGTTGTATTTCCAATGAAAGGCAGCATATTTCCGATGGCTCCATTAGCTGTATTAAGTGTGTGTTGAGGGTTGGGGAGGATGTAGCGGAAGTGCAGGGAGTGTGGGGGGGGGGGGGTATGGTTGAGTTATTTGTCGTTGTTGCCGAGTGCTGACATCGGGACCCAGGTCTCATCCGTCATGCCGCGCGTTGAGAGCACATTGTGTGTTTGCTTTTCCTGGGGGCTGTGTACGGTCATCAGGGACCCTCATATGTTTATAGAGGTGCGCTTCCCTCCTCAGCCCTTATGATCTCTCTTCCCCTCGTTTTACCTCTGATCTCAGCCCCAGAATGGCACTCCATTCCCAGCCGAGCAACACTCATATTTCCACCCTCACTCTAGACATACAATGCTTCCTCTTTCTTCTCCTAGACAGAGTCTCTGCTGCACCTGTCCTGAATTTCTACTTTGCTAAATTGTTTCCCTTGGCAAATTGTAAATAATTGAATCCTACCTTCTCGCTCTGTGTGAATGCGCGGCACAACATACGGTATCAACACAATGCCATTCTGACACCGTACTGACAAACTATCAAATTGAAAACTCACAAGCAAGCAATCCAAATGCATCCATCATGGTTTTGCTGGTTGTCATGGCGCTGCATGACATTCAATCAACCAAAACTGCATTTGGACGGGGTGGGGGTGGGGGGGGGTAAACCATCCCCCATTCCTTACGTTCCCCAGCCATTGTGTCAGTCCCCTCCTCTCCTCTATTACTCTATCTGTGGACTCATCTAATCTGGCCTCCCCGGGGGGGTGTTGACTGACGTGGTGATGGGATGATGTCAGAGCAGATGACTGTCAGCCTTGTCAGGCTGGGATACATCTGCATCAGGAATATCTGGACCAGGATATTAAATTCATTGTGGTTGCTCAACACACATGTAGAGATTGAATGCACACATGTGGAGTGCACACATTAAACGTATGCACACACACACACACATACACACACACACACTCACTCACATGCATATGCATACACACACGCACGCACGCACACAAACATTTGCCTTTTCTGTTTCTCTTTGGCATATACACCAAACAGATGGCTAACCTTTAGCTCCAGGAAGGTCGTCCACCAACTGATCATGATCTAGCCTAGCCTAGCCTAGCATGTCACAGTGTCCTTCAGCACCACCGGTGTGCTACAGCCTTGCGTCTTCGCCCACTGACAACATAGGGCCTCGTTCAGTGAGAAACAGAGGAATTTGGTAAACAACTGCAGGATTAAATGTACCGTGAATGTTTTCAATGTTCACTCAATACCTCTCAAATAGAGGGAGTGCCGATAGATAGATAGATAGATAGATAGATAGATAGATAGATAGATAGATAGATAGATAGATAGATAGATAGATAGATAGATAGATAGATAGATAGATAGATAGATAGTTGTCGGCAAGCTAGCTGACAGAGACAGCTATCCTCTAAGAAAGAAAAAAAAAAGTGTCTGGAAAATTGCTTTTCAAGACATTGTTCAATTGTGTGTGTCATTTTTAGTTGCACAGGCAATGTTTAATCGCACCAGCTTAACGAAATTGCAAGCAGAGGGAGATGATGCACAATTATGTAATGGATGGACGGTTTGCAGAGAGGTACAAATCCTGGTCCGGTGGCTGCTGGTCGTGTTCCATCATCTCGGATCCCAATGCTTGCATTTCCTTCCTCAATAATAAATGTCACTTTATTAAAAAAGTAGCTGCCTCAAGCGTTGTAAATTTGAAATGAAATGACTGACTTTGCTCAACATGTCATAAATCAGTGTATTAAAAGAAAATGTACCGGCATAATGAAAGTGTGTCTAGACTATAGCTGTGTGTGCTTGAGTGTAACACAACACTGTTTTCTTTAACCGGCCGTTCATATCGAAGCATTATTAAATGGAGGAATGGGAAGCATTAATGGAAGATCCAAATCTGTTTAGTGGGACAAATGTGGCCGTCAGAAGGAGCGTGTATTGTGCCTCTCCCCCTGGTGGGGAGGGTTTCTAAAGTTAGGCTGTATGTGTTGTTGTTCAAGCTCTCTGAAGACACTTTCCTCTCCCTCTCCCTGCCCCATATTGCCTGATCCCTGCTTGAGTCTTCATTTTGCTAATCCTCTTGCCTCTCTAGAAGTCACTCACATGACACACACACGCTCAACACCACTGGCTAAATGATGTCACTTCCTCCCCATTTCACATTTACTAATCAATGCTGAGCCCAAGGACAAGCCAATACCCCTCTCTCTCAGAGAGAGAGAGAGCGAGAGCGTTCTCAGTCGAGACGGGGAAAGAGTTGTCTCAGCAGCCTGCCGGAGCCAGACCATGCTGGTGCATGTGTGTGTCGGGATGGCAGATGTGCATGGTTTTTGTTCTGGAATCGCATGGACGGATGATCTCAGAGATGTCCTCGGTGTGTCTATGTCTTGCTGCCCGTGCACACTCCTCCCCAACCTGACCCTCAACATGTCGGCATTACACACACTAGGTCTCTGTCTGAGTGGATCTCCATCACTAGAGCCAGCGGTGCAGCAACACAGCGTACTCTAGGATTCTCTGTGCAGCCGCTGCCAGGCAGCTCCATGACACCCAAAGATAGACCTGGACCACACTAAGTCTTGGTTATCTGTTGAAAAGTGCTTTACAAATAAAATTTATTATTATTATTATTATCTGGGGAAAGCTCAAATCTGCGTTTTGTATTGAAATGACTATTTCCTGACATATGTCTTAGCCAGACAAGTCATACGCACACATGTGATGTTCCATTGTCACTATGAAGCTGTTAAGAGAATGAATATCACAGATTGGCTAACCTATATGGGGGGAATTGACAGATGGCACCCTGGGTCCAAAGATAAAGACGCCTTGCGGAGCAGCCAAGCAGCAAGTTGCTTATTTAAACATCCAGTGTGTGTCGTGCTATCTCTCCTCTGCCTGACATGCACTTTATTAATAATTTATTTCCTGCCTCTGTCTCTGCTGCCACTTCCCATAGTCGGCCACTGTCCATGTGATCCGGATGCGATAGGAGAGACATAGAGGTTACTTGACCTATTCATTGATTTCTCATTCATTTTATGTCTTAACATTCTGCATGAAATTACAATTTGACTTTCTTATGTGTTGTAACATAAACGTGGCCTATGCCTTCATACTAGATTGCAGCAGGTGATGTTTTCGGCAAAAGAAAATGAATGCAATGCATTATCAAGTGACCGACTGGGTTATTAAAATGCAATATTCAATGATTTATTCGTGGCATTCTTATTAACAGTGTTAATTAATATGCCGTTAATGTTTCATGGTGGCATAGTGCGATGTGCTGCAGTTGTCAAACACAAACAATGGAGACATTGCCAGGCTTTGTTCATATAATGTTGAAGATGTATGGAGTTTCTCACTTGTCTCTCGAGTTGATATAGTGAAGCAACATGACAGCTGGGGCACACCCACATCATTCAGTCTATCACCAATATATCACATAGTTCAATATATCACTTAGTTCAATATATCACATAGCTTAACATATCACCTAGTGCTATATATCACCTAGTGCTATATATCAAACATTTTACATTACTGCTAAATAGAAGGATGATACAATGGTTTTCTGTCATCGTGTCACACATAAACACACGCACGCATGCACACACGCATACACACACACACACACACACACACACACACACACCAGCCCAGTCCTCTTGCTTTGCAATCAAATCTTAATTACAGAGTAGAGAACAATGTTCAAAGTACAATACATGTCCTTCTGTCCATAACAGAGATGCTGTTGAAATGCATTGTGAAGAAGAGACTGAGTCCATGGTGCACCGTGCCAGCCTTGGCCTGAAAATGACAGAAAGTTATAAATAAAAAAACAAAACAACAGATTATATGTGGAGGCCATCTCTGTTTGTGTCCTTTGAAACATGCTAACCCTTTCTAGTGCTCTTTGTTTCCTTCTCCTCTACACCCCCTCTGTCCATCGTTCTCCTTCTGCCTGCTTCTCTTCTGCCTGCCCATGTAATCCAATTGTACGTCGCTCTGCCGAGCATGCCTCTATAATACAAACCAGGTTCAGTCTGTGTTTTTGTGTACAGGCTTTCATATCCTTTGCTCTCTCTCTCTCTCTCTCTCTCTCTCTCTCTCTCTCTCTCTCTCTCTCTCTCTCTCCTCTTCCTTTTACAGACTTAAGACTTACAGAGGATACGGAGTCTCAATCTCACGTTATCTTCAGTCACTCACCTAGTTTATTTTTATTGTTCCTCGGTGTACGAACTCAAGACAAGGCAGACTCTGCTTCGCTCTCACCCTGTTCCTCTGCACAGAGAGGCCCTCAAGTGTACCACTCCCTCTGGGCTCATCTTCTCCACTGCCATTGTGTTTTTACAGCCCACCTACTCCTTCCCTGTCCCCTTTGTCTTCCCATACTTCTTCTGTATGGGTCTTCTTGCTGTGAGATAAATGCTCATAAGTGTGTTTTATTCCTTTGTGTTGAGCTACTGAAATGGCCCCAGTTGACTATGGACGTGTCCACTATTCACTATGTTCCCCATGTTAACCTATACGCAATATGGACTTCAAACTGTTCAGGAGCATTTGTGTTTCTTTTCTTCTCCTTTCTTTTAATTTCCATTTCTCATGGTCACTTAATTGAGATTTGAGTAGAGAATTTCACATGTAGATAGTAATTGTTTTGTTAATTGATTGTTATTGATACATACTGTAACCTGTTGTACTTGTGT
Organism: Merluccius polli; assembly: GCA_030340625.1. Classification (NCBI taxonomy): domain Eukaryota; kingdom Metazoa; phylum Chordata; class Actinopteri; order Gadiformes; family Merlucciidae; genus Merluccius; species Merluccius polli. The sequence continues at coordinate 112,905 of JAOPHQ010005978.1, forward strand.
AAGAGAGAATTTTTGAGAGGTTTTTAATACAATATCTATACTTTCACGTGTGTGTGTGTGTGTGTGTGTGTCTGGTGAGGATGGGGAGGAGAGGGGTTGGACCTTGAACTATTGTAGAAACCTTTTTACACCAATGTATGAATGACAAAGGTACGTTGCTGATCTGACACACTGCTCAACACAAAATGTCTTTGTTATCAAAACCTTTATTGTGCTATAATAGACTTGGCCATGCAGTCATGGGGCTTTTATTGTGGCTTTTATATTGGGCTATTTTGAGTTGTGGGGTTTTTAATTAGCATGTTGCTGTGTGGGTGTGTTTCTACTCAGAACTCTGGGTAACAAGTCTGGCGTGAGCCCCAAGGGTCAGACCCCCGAAGAGGCCGGACGCCGCCATGGACCCAGCCGTGACGCCAACTCCTCTGTCTCCGACCTCGCCAACTCTGTCACCAGCGACATGCTCATGGTAACCTCTTTCTTTCATTCGAATGATTTAGAAGCAATGCCAGTGACACATGATATAGAAGTGGGAGGAGGGGAGTATGAAGAGGAAGTCAGTCAAGTGTATGGTGTTGTAGGTGTTTATATTGTGCATAATGCAGTGCTGTGATATGGAGGCTCAGTAACAAGCAAATAAATATACAATAGTTTCAAATAAAGGAAGAAAACCATGGTTTTACAGACAAAGAGACAAAGCAGTCCAAATCTAATCTAATCTGGCTAACGCATGGACATTTCTTCATATTAATCTGATCATGGAGACGCTGTGCTGTTACATCCTAATGTACCTACAGTGTATTCCCCATTCTGAATCCAACCAATCACAATCTCTGAAGCCTATTACCTAAGTGGTGCCTCACAAAACCACCACAGTCGTTCATCTGTTGATTGGACATTCAAATATAGAGAGCCAATAAAAAAACATCTCTGTTGGCGTAGTGATTATCGAACACTTAAACAGAGACTTTCCAGACACGGTGGACACAGCTGAGTGCTCACTGCAACGTAGGCTCGGCATTGGACAGAACAGATGCACTTCTACGTGGTAGAAAGACAAACTGGGCTAGACCCGGTGAATGCATTGCAGCTCGGTCTTGTGAGAACGCCCTCCTCCCACTCAGTGCTTCATCACCCACGTAACTTTGGGCGTACATCACAGCGACTGATGAATGCCTTGAGTTCTGTGGGCCCATATCATAGCTAATTGGAACATAATGACTGTGGAATAGCACAGAAGAGGATCTGTGTGTGTGTGTGTGTGTGTGTGTGCACATGGTGGGGAGTGGCTGGATGCTGAAGTAATCCGTATTCAGCAGAGTTGGATAACGTGGAACATCCAGTGGCGTGTGTTGGTTGTTACGGGGCAAGGCTGGGGTGAGGACAGTGTAATTACGTGGGTCTCTCTGTGAAATGTCGGTGAGTTTGGATGCTTAATGATAATATTCACTCTGCCAAAGGGGCCTACGGTTGTTCCAACCCTCCTATTAAAAAAAAACATCCTACACCCGCTCTGGAGCCACACGTGTTGGTCTTAGGTAAGTCAATTGGGTGGCAACATGGTGGCATCTGGCATTAGACCTGTAGACCAAGAACTTATGCTGGCATAAACCATTAAGCTTTACAAAAAAAAAGTTATATGGATTGCGACCCCTTTGATGAAGTCCTAAATGAGGCAGTTTGGGATAAGTCAGTTTCAACAAAGTATTGCATTAAAGTAGCCTGGCAAGCCAGACCCACATCAGAAAGATGTAAGGTCTGGCGCAGCTCCATTGGCAGTGTGGGCGGGATAAACGGTTTTGACTCCGCCCCTCACGCTGTGATTGGTCTGACATACTTGGTGTTTCCAGCACCAAAAAGCCGACGGAGCCGTGCTAGACCTACCTAGCTGCCAAATAGATTTGCTGCCGCTAGGGGGTGTCTAGATTTCTAGGCTAGCATTACAGCTATTTCTGACTGAATGTCTTCAAGCATCTTGGCATGTATATGTTAGTGTTGACATTTTGTTACTGCCTATGGTTGCATTTGGCTTTTGGAGAACATTGGAGAGTTGAACAGGACCGACCAATGCAGAATATTGTAAAAGAGACATTCAGGCCATCTGCTTCTAGAGCAGAGAGGCATCACATCGTGAATACAAGAAGAGAGCCCAGCAGCCACAGTGCCAGAGCGTTGGGAGTAAAACACATAATGGGAGATTACATTTCAGGCATCACAGAGCTGTTTTTGTTTGCCGTAAAACACAGTTATTTTTGGCAAGCTTTTTCTCTTGCTTTTCCCTCTCAAGCCACTGGAACCCGGGGGTCTCTCTACCAAACCATAATCTCACTCTCATCTGCACACATCTCTGCACACCTCCCTCTCTTATCTCTCGACAACGTGTCATAACATTATGCTCTGTGCCCGTCAAACACGGTTTTGGTGTACAGAGGAGGGCACTTAATACAGTATGTCCTCAAACACCAAAAAGCTTGAGTTCCCCGCCTCCACACGGGCGCCCTGTATCTACTCTGGAAGTGATTCATCTGTGCAGGAACACGCCGTTTCCAGGGATGTATGTGACACAGCGATGATACACCGCAACCTCCAATTCTGAATCTCGGCGAATTTCAGCATCGGCGATCAGTGATTCTGTCAAACGTCAGGAAAATGAATGATTGATATTGTTTCATTTCAACAAAAAAAGAAAGCGATTTGGCAAGCCACTGCAATTTGAAATAAATCCAATAAGGCTATTTTCTTTTCGGTGATGCTAAAAATAAACCACTGCAATGACCTTGTACATCCCTGCATTCCGGTTCCTACTGCAGCTGTCCCCAGGTTCTGAAGAGGACGATCACGAAGGTCCGGTCTGCGAGAAGCTGGGTCGGATCCAGTTCAGCGTGGGATACAGCTTCCAGGACTCCACCCTCACCGTGAAGATCCTCAAAGGTCAGGACCTTCCCGCCAAGGACTTCTCTGGCACGTCCGACCCCTTCGTCAAACTCTACCTGCTGCCGGACAAGAAGCACAAGCTGGAGACCAAGGTCAAGAGGAAGAACCTCAACCCCCACTGGAACGAGACCTTCCTGTTTGAAGGTGGGCTGTGCTGCATGTGGAGAATGCACAGAAACACATGGGGGGGGGGGGGGGGGGGCATGCTAATGTGTTCTCATGCACACGCAATACACATGGGTCTTGGTTGACTGGCTATGTTAGACCCGTGTGGGCTTCTGTTTTCAGGGTTCCCCTATGAAAAGGTGATCCAGAGGACTCTGTACCTCCAGGTGCTGGACTATGACCGCTTCAGCAGGAACGACCCCATCGGAGAGGTGTCCGTCCCCCTGAACAAGCTGGACCTGGCCAACATGCAGACCTTCTGGAAGGAGCTGAAACCGTGCAGCGATGGCAGTGTGAGTAAATAAGGCAGAGGGGGGATGGAGTGGTGTGTGTGTGCGTGTGCGTGTGCACATGAGGGTTTGCGTGTGGAAGTGGAGAAGATGAGCAGTTGAGGAGGGGGTGGGGAGGGGTAGTAGATGAACAGGAGATGGAGGCAGATGAGGGAGAAGAAATGTGGGACAGAGTGTGACTGGTGATGTCACTCCTGGCGGCTGTGGCTTCCCCCGGGGAGATGTGAAGACTTGCTGGAGGGAGCAGATGCGGAGACAAAGGGAAGAGGGGCTGGATGGTAACTGAGTGAACACAGTCAGGTGGAGATCCAGCAGAAGCATAAAAGCCCTAAACAAAATGGTTGGAAACACACATTGCAGAGGAAGGAATGCTAAGATGTCTAACTGGTGTGTATGCACTGTTTGAATGTAGGGGAGCAGAGGAGATCTGCTGGTGTCGCTTTGCTACAACCCCACCGCTAACACCATCACTGTGAGCATTATCAAAGCCCGCAACCTGAAAGCTATGGACATTGGAGGCACATCTGGTAAAAATACCCTCCTCTTTGCTGCCCCCTTATTCTTATCCATCCACATTACGAGTCCTTTATCATTGTCTTGAACTCAATCTGTAGCAGAACTCACAAATCCATTCATTCAATATTGTAAAGATGGCTGTTTCAGCACACGTATGATTTCATATGATATTTCACTTGGGGCAATGATAAAATATCAAATGTGTGGAAACACCCCCATGTTCTTGTTGTCAGACCCATACGTGAAGGTGTGGTTGATGCACAAGGACAAGCGCGTGGAGAAGAAGAAGACGGTGGTGATGAAGCGTTGTCTCAACCCCTGTCTTCAACGAGTCCTTCCCCTTCGACGTACCCGCCCACGTGCTGAGGGAGACCACCATCATCATCACCGTCATGGACAAGGACAAGCTCAGTCGCAATGATGTCATTGGCAAGGTACTGCCTTCTCCTCCCTTTCCTCCCCACCCCTTTTTTTCTTCTGCTTTTCTGTTCTGATCTCTTGACTTCCGAGCCAGTCCGTTGCCGCCAGTCTTTACTGCCCCCTGCTGGAGCAGACAGACACATTCATTATATTTTTGAGCCCCCTTGAAAACAAGATGGCTCATCTCAAGGGATTATCCTTCATTATTTTTTTTCTAAATTAAATAAATTACGTCCTGAATAAAAGATTCATTTTTCATTTTTCATTCAAATATATTTAAAAGCATGTGCATTGTTCTGTGGTTACAGAACTACACTACCTGAGTGTTTTAATCTAATAATTCATAAAATAAGATATATAACCTACTAGTCAAAACTATATTTGGAGTGCTGCAATGTCTTTATGGAGGAAATATATTTAGCTTCATCAATGTAGTGATTTCACTACCTTATAGGATATTGCTACAATTGAAACATTAATTTCTCTATGAATTGTTCTGATGTGGGTAATAAATGCTAGCATTAGCATTCCAGGCATTCATGATTGATCGGCTCTTATAACTTCTCTCCAAGTGAGCTACATCAACATCGTCAACATCAACCGCGGCTCAGACGGCGCTCCGCACATCCACACACACCGTGGCGTTAGTGTACCCTCGCGCCGTCGGTGTCCCTTTAGCGTGATGTCGAAGTGCCTCGGAAAAGGCACTTGGTCGTCACGGAAAGAGCACGACTTGAGTGTGGAGCAGAGGGGAACGTTCACAAACTGGTTGGCGGAGACTGGCCTGTTTTCTCTGGTTTTATTTTATTAACAGGGACAAAACGACCTAGATTACTATGTTGAAGATCATATAAGACATATTACGTTTAAAACAACAAAAAAAAGGTTTGGGTTCACTTTAACCTTTTAGTCCTCCTCCTCCTCCTCCTCCTCCTCCTCCTCCTCCTCCTCCTCCTCCTCCTCCTCCTCCTCCTCCTTCTTCTTCTTCTTCTTCTTCTTTTCTTCTTCTTCTTCTTCTTCTTCTTCTTCTTCTTCTTCTTCTTCTTCTTCTTCTTCTTCTTCATTTTCCTCCTGTCAGATTTATCTGTCGTGGAAGAGTGGCCCAGCGGAGGTGAAACACTGGAAGGACATGATGGGCCGTCCTCGCTCTGCCGTAGCCCAATGGCACGCTCTCAAGGCCTGAGAGGAGACCACACCTGCCAAGACCCCCCCCCCCCCCCCCCCCCCCACACTCAGAACCTAATCCTCTGCACATATCTCACCCCTCCGACGCGCAGCTCTGCTGTGAAGGCCATCTGTGTCCCTCTCTACCTGTCCTGAGTCATCGCGGGCACTTATCGCTCCAGCTCCTCTTTGTTCTGGTCCAGTCCCAAACCCACGAGCCCGCCCTAAACTTCTGGGAGCTTGTCATTGACCCCCCCCCCCCCCACCCCCAGTCTTTATATCCTTATCGCGCCTTCCCTCCAGTCCTCACACCCCTGTAGCCTGGGGGGGGTTGGTTCGCTCTCTCCGAGCTCCACCAGGGATCTCTCTGATCTCTGTTTGATGCACTATGCGCGTGACCGATATTGACCCGTCCGCTCGCAGAACACGTTTTAACTCCATCTTGGGCTCCGCCGTGTGCACCGATCGAGTCCATGACTTTTCTCCTGCCGTCAAAACTGCCCTGACATGTATCTGACCCCCCCCCCCCCCCCCCCCCCCCACACACACACACACACACACACTCTTCGGCCTGAAATGCAACCTGCTATATCATTGGATGTGCAGGCGTGATCGGGACACTGCCATGACACCCACATGAGCTGTTGAGTTTCCTTTGTGTGTGCCTCTCTTTTCCTTGACCCACTGTAATAATTCCCCCTTGGCTGGAGCCTCCTGATGTCTGTGCGTGCTGTGGGTAATGTGCTGTAACTATTTTCCTATTTTCTGGAAAGAATAACCCCAAATGGGAGGGAAAAAAGATAGTGATTAATGTCGTCTTATATTTTCCTTTCGAAAAGAATTAAAAAAATCAACATGTTCTTCCAGAGACAGAAAATAAGCAAAAAGCCAGCTTCCAAAATTGTGTGTGTGACTGTGTCTGTGTGTGTGTGTGTGTGTGTGTGCGCGCGCGCGCGTGTGTGTGTGTGTGTGTGCATGCATGCGTATCAGTAGGAAGAACATGCATGCAAGTATTATATGTATGTAGGATTATTGGTACATGTGTGTGTGTGTGTGTGTGTTTGTGTGTGTGTGTGTGTGTGTGTGTGTGTGTGTGTGAGAGAGAGAGAGAGAGAGAGAGAGAGAGAGAGAGAGAGAGAGAGAGAGAGAGTTCATACTCGTATACATGTATTTCTTGTCAACAGCTGTTGGAGGGTATGCACTAATGTGTGTGTTGTATGGTTTGTATGTGTGTGTGTGTGTGTGTGCGAGCGTGTGTGTGCGCGGGCGTGGGTGCGTGTGTGTGTGTGTGTGCATGTGTGTGTGTGCGTGTGCCTGTGTAAAATACTGACACAAGTTTTTGGAGCTTACACTGCTAAAGCACTTCTGTTACCCTCACCATAACACAGGTAATGGGAATACATGTATCGTATACATCTTGAAACTCAAGAGAGGCAAGAACTTGAGGAGGAGTTATAAATGTTGAAGTGATTGACTTTGTTATTTGTGCTGTGCTCAATAAACCAAGGCATACATGAGGTAAGGCTAAGGATTAGTGTTGTATGGGACAAACTGTACTGGATCTGCTTGCATTGTAGGAAGTGTCTGCTTACAGATCCTTGCATTGACATTTTGAAATTCTATAATTATTATAACTAACTAGTGTGTGACTGGCTGGGTGGTAATTGGTCAAAAACAATACCTGACATGGTCATGTTGGGTCTGATTTGCATTTCAATCTCAATGAAACCTGTTTGAGACAACCCTCAAGTCTCATGCACCCTTGCTGATTGGCTCTTGGTCAACATACAATACAAGAGTAATACTATCCAAAACACTCAAATGAATGCCATTCCACTATTTGTATAGTAGCGTGTGTGTGTGTGTGTGTGTGTGTGTGTGTGTGTGTGTGTGTGTGTGTGTGTATACGGGTATTTGTATGTGTGTGAGTCAATATTTGAATGTCCGTTTGTGTGCTTGTCTGTATTCAGTGTTAAGTCTTTTTGTGTAAATCTGCACTGAAATCTGTTTTTGCCAGTTTTATACAGAACAATATTGTTTATTGCTTTGATTCTGTATGAAATGATACAGATGTACAAATAGGTATGTTGATAATGTTCCTCTTACTTTCTCTTCTTTTGTCACTGAATCAATGTTGACCCTCAATGGAGCGGGAACAAACCTGTCTAAACAGCTGCGTTGACTTCCTGTTGTGTGGCTTCGGAGAGATGTGTTTGTTTGGGAGAGGGATAAATGAAGTGTAAAGAAGTAAAGAAAGAGTGCCACAAGGAGCTTCACAACAAACACACAAACTCATGAATCGTGATTCTCTTCTATACTTCATGTACTCTTTTACCTTCAGCATGGCCTGTCACAATTGTGTTTGTATTTGTTTTTTGTCTTGCTCTCAGGTTCCCTGAGACCATGACAATAAATGTCGACTTGTCTTAACATCTTTGCTGATGCAAGCTGCCCCCCCGCCCCCGCCCCCCCCCCCCCCCCCCCCCCCCCACTCACCCCCATACTTTTTGGCACAAAGTGTTCTGAGTGCCTTATGACCTGTTGGCAGCCATATGCTCCCTCTCCCTGACTCTGTCACGAGGACGAGGTGAGACAGAAGGTGATCATTAGCTACTTTTGCATCATTGTTATCATGAGCTGTGACTCAGGTCCGACCCAAGCACCAGAGTATCCCGTAATAAACCACCGGCACAGAGTCAAGTCTTCTCTGCCCTGCTGGTCCCTGTGCTCAAACGACGCACGGGACATGTGGCCTCCCTCTGTGTGTAACGTTACATTCCAAACCTGCCATGAAACATCCTTGTAGTATATATGCCAATATGTTAACAAAGTCAAAACAACAGGGTTTAGTACTTTTCCTGCCTTTGAAAAACATGAAGATCATCATAGATAGTCCCCCAGACGTACCAATTCAGACACGGCACCTATAGGGCGCTGCTTAGGGAGCTGCTTAATACACAGGAAGGTGAACCAGAAAGCGATGCATCCTAATTCCAATAGTTTTAAAATGGGGAAGTGTACTGTATGTACAGTATTAACCGGGGGAGTGTGTCTGTCCGTGTGTCCTTGGTATCTCTCAGTCCCCTCTCTCCCTTTTCTTTTTGTAGTCACATCAGTGGGGTGCACAATGTTATATATCAACCATTTATTTTTGGAAACATGTACAGTGTATATAGATATATAAATGTGTATATAAAAACGAAGACACTCCCGCGACTGTGCTTTTTTTCAATGAGTATTCGTCGTATTTTCTTTTTGCTATTCTTCAAATTGAACTCAAAATGTGTCGCACAAAATCAGCTACTTAGTGCTGGAAAAATGTTGCGTTTTGTGGAGGATGTTTTGTTCATTTGTGGCTTTGAGAATCTTTTGAGCATCAGCAAATTGCAATAATGTAATTGGGTGGCTGCTGGTTTCAGTCCACGTCTCTGAACATTGAATAGTAATGCAATGACTAACTGCTTTTGTAACTGAAGACATCATTAACTCATCATTATTACAGACACTGAGGATTCCCACATTGGCCCTCTTTCCTCTTGGGAATCTGCTCTCTGAGGCTTTAATGAGAAGGAGAGCCTTAAAGGTAATTCATCTTTAGTCGGTGCCGGTTTCCAGCAGTACGGAAATTGCCCACATATTTGCCATCCCACATTTTCCTGCTACAACACACACACACACACACACAAAGGATCAATGGATAAAAAGGTGTGTAGGTGTGCGTGTGTGCTGTTGGGATTATTTTATGTAACACATCCAACTGTATTGCCACCCTATCACCATCAGAGTTAGAACTCTCTTTTACTCCGTGTCTGATCTTCCTCTGATCGCCGATGCACCACGGATACACAAGAGGCTGACAGAGACTAACGGAGACACGCATCAAGGAGTACGGATGACATGGATATTCCAGGGGAATATCTGCAGATGACAACAGCGAGCTGTCACGACGCAGAGACACGGCAGGGGGAGGAGATGGGAGGAGTGGGGGTGTAGATGCAATAGATGCAACACATACACGCACACACACACACACACACACACACACACACACACAACAGCGACACAGCAGCAAGGCAAGGGGAATGATTCTGCTGCCACAAGGTCCACCATGCATGTGAACAGTACTGACGCTGGCGTCTCTATTCCAGAGAGGCATGGAGATGATCTGCTGTGCCCTGCGTGGGTGACCGAGAGGCGTTAATCCTACATTATTATCATAATAATATATACCACGTTTCACATGTTGTTGTTGTTGTGCAGAGATGGCTCGTCAGTAAATGTGAATTATGCATGTCCTGGGGTCAGCTGCTATAGTCACAAACAGCATGTTTGGAAAATCAAAACTGTATCCAAACACATACCATATAACATTTATATGTGGAGAAAGGTCTGGCTCTACTCACTATCTTTCTGGCATAGGGGGAAGAAATGCTTTTGTTTGTATTTCTTTAAGTAAACACATATCGACAATCAGAAACAGGAATATGTTCATGGTGAATTGATTTCACCTCAGGCTGAATTCAGGCTTTGCAGTTAAAATCATGCAACTCTTTTGCTCAGATAATATTAAGTTGCTTGGATTTATTTGGCCCATCAACACAAACACCATCGTTGACCGCTTCATGATGTTCTTCACTATGGGACAGATGGCAGAGGAGAAATAGGCACTCAGAGGGGAACCCTCCTGACGTCACTTCAGTCTATTCTGGGACGAGCTGAGGACATTCAGGTAAAAAGCTGACATAGCCTTTCTCAGTGTGATATCATCACACGGGACCATGCGCATATGACCATCTCTATTTGTCTCCAACTGCAAAGCGGCATCCATCTGTGCCACGGATCTATTTGTCACGGCGTCATCAGACTATTGTTATTCTGTGTTCATACGCAGGTAGACAGGTGTGGGGGGGGCGTTAGGATTCAATGCACATCGTCTGGTCAGAGGGGGCTCGCTCTCTCTCGTTCTCTCTGTCTCTCTCTCTCCGTCTCTCTGCTTCTCTCTCTCTCTCGAACTGTCATGGGAACACAACTCTGCAAGGTTCTTAAGGGGTAGAAAGGAAAGGGAGGCTTAGAGCAGTGTTTATGCAAAGGGCCTAGTACTATTAATAACGAGCAAATGCATTTGAATAATAAACAATAAATAAAACAAATGGACGTTTTAGAACATTAAAGCACATGCTGTTACTGAACATTAACCCCCCCCCCCCTTGAGATGAACCACCTTGTTTTCAAGCGCCTCCAATAAGTGTTTTCTATGCGTCTTTATTTTTTCTTGACAAGCCAATAACACCTGATTTGCGAAGAAGGTGAATTTCCCAAGAAGCGACCCATCTGCTGCTTGAAGATTAGCGATCAGCAGGTGTGAAGCTGAGCAGCGTGTGTGCAGCAGGCCGCTGCGGTACAACCAGGAGTGGCACTATGCTGCCACCTCCTGCCCATGGGGCCCACACTGCAGCTGGTCCCCCCTTACGCAACAACCACCACACACACCCCCCATGCCGTCTACTTCACAGGCACAGAATATGGGAGACAATAACCATGGCAACCAAGTCAAATCAGCACTCAACATGGTTTAATAACTGCACACAAGAAAGACCGCACAACTTTGGTAACAATACACAACGATCAGACAGACCTTAAAGATAGAATTTTTCTAATTTTCTAATTTGTACATAACCTAAACCAGCTTTAATGTCACCTATACATCGCCAGCATATTACAATGCAAGACTCATAGTACACGCATACATTATTCATCCAAAATGTATTTTTTATGGAGACAGCAGTCAATACTGTCATGTTGGCTGTGGTGTGTAAAGCTGGAGAAGGAGCAGCCCATATGAATTATTCTTATGGAAGAGAGTCTCTGTTGGAGCGTCCGGAGGGCATTATAACGTCATAGGTTTTACTTGTCCAGGTACTCCAGGTTTGGGGCATCCAACCGCTGTTCATGGTCACGATTCTTTGTGAACTCCTTCAACATATCCATGATTTCTCCTTGGTAGAGTTCAGGTGTTGGCTGGGCTCCTGCCAGTAACAAAACATATGTTTCCTTTTTAGATGGGAGCACAGTCAGTGTATTACAGTGTATTATAGTGGAACATTAATACACATTAAAAGGAGAACCAAACACTCTGTTTCAGCTAGTCCCCGCTTACTATCACTACAATTTTAAAAATACTTTTTTTTTCACTTAGCGGCAGCAGGGTGATATTGCTGTTCAGGCTTTCGCTATCTCCACTTGCTACAATCAGATTTGTGTTAAACCTACAGAACAAGGTGTCCATCTTTAAATTTACATCTCCTACGTACAACATTGTGCATTTAAGTCGAGATTCGGATCAGGATCAATGTAACCCACTACAACATGTTTTATCTAAAATCAGTTGTTTTAGGGTTTGGTTTTCCTTTAATACGCCATTTCAGACTTGAAGAAGTGTGTTCATGGGATTTTTTGTAGGCGATAGTCTGCCGTATTGGGGGGACTCAAGAGAATTGTAGTTCTTAGGCAAAACTGTAAAATCTTAATCAACTCTATTCTACAACATATTTATTACATATCTATATCATCCAAAAAAGATGTAGAGAAATTCCTTAGTTACAAACTTGAATAGGTTTTAAAGTCGCATCGTAGGTTAGCTGAAGCACATTGTGTGTCGGGAGCGTGTCAGGTACATGTGTGAGAGAGCAAGGTCTAAAGATAAAAACAATAGATGTATACCGTAATCTCTGAGCCAGCAGTCCTACTATGTTATAGCAGAACCTCTGGGGGGAGACAGTACATAGCCTTGCTCTTTTTTACAGTGTAATACTGCTGCCCGAGTGTTTGTGTTTGCCAATTACGCGCTTACAGATCCCTGCCTCCAGCAACATGATTGGTCGAAACAACCATGAAGCGGAAGACAGTTAAACGCCCCATAGATCTGAGCTCCTCTGATTTTTGAGACTAGATATACCTATTCTAATGAAAATGTTGTTTTCCACGTCTTGCATTATACTTTCAATTTAATATATACAAAAATATGTTGAAGAACTTTCCTGCCAAAAATATGACTAAGAATATGTTGACTGCATGTTAGTCTCACATCGCCAAACCTATCTCCACACTTTGTTTTAGCGCTGTGCCAGCACTGGAGAAAGATCTGGCTCTACTCACTATCATTCTGGCATAGGGGAAAAAAATGCTCCGTCTTGTTTGTATTTCTTTAATCACAATCAACTTGGGCGGCGCTATGCCCAGGATGCAGCAACGGTGCCCTTGCAAAATAATGTTGGGGGGGAGGAGTATAAGTTATAAGCCCCCCCAAGCCTGCCATTGAGCATTGGCCAACCTACATCCGGTAAGCCAGACTAACTGCATGTAAAAGAAGACTGATTTAACTTTTGGGCGCAATAGAACTACTAAAGATTCCCGACCTCTGCTGGTTCAAGGCTACAGTTAGTAAAGTTAAGGTAATAGACAGGGCAATGTAACATCATTACATGATATTAATAGTCTTTCATGTTTTATTACTGTATCAATGTGAATCAATTTGTATTATAACAACAGTTTTTCATAATAACCTATCATAATTTAAAAAAAAGTTATATAGCCTGATGTTTTTCTAGATAAAAAAAGTGGCCAACCCCTCTGATTGACAATACAAGTTTGTTGCCAGCCACTGTTGGCTGAAAAGTAGGCACGTGTATAATCACCTTTTATGCTAATTTTTTTCCAATATCGTGCAGCCCTATTGGTTTTCCAATTATCAATGTATGCACTTTTCCTATAACACGTACCTGTCGCCCAATAGTAGATATCCCAGTCATTGGTAGGCTCATTGATCAGCCTGTCGTACTGCCGAAGCTGAGTCTCACTCATTGTGTTCAGGTAGCGCTGTGCAAAAATGCTACAAAAGGAGATTCTATTTAGAAAAAGATATGTATTTTTACAAGGAATTCAATTGCATATAGGCCTACATGGGTGGTGTTCAGCGGAGAAGGTATTGTGTGTGTCCACTCCCAAATGTCCATAGTCTACCTAGGCAGGGGCAGTGTTGCCTAGCCCCTCCCTGCTCCTTAATTTCTATACTAGCAATCGGTTAACTTAGGTGTGCTTGAAACTCGTTCTTGTGAAATCCTGACTCTAATGATAGCGGTTTAGTGTTGCACTTTCTCCTAAAAAATGTACTTATTGTAAGTCCCTTTGGACAAAAGCATCTGCTAAATGCCCTAAATGAAATGTAGATGTTAATGACCTGTCTAATGTGACGTAATAAAATCATAATCTAAATACTAAATAGTAACACACACACACACACCTGAGCAATATGCAGTTCTCCAACATGCCCCTCTTGCGGCTCTCGTAGAGGAGGCGGACGCCTCTTGATGTCGGTGGTCTCCCCTGTCCTCTCCTCCCAGGGGGGCAGAGGGATCGCCATGAGGTCTCCCTTCGAGTCCTCGGGTGTCTCTCCTCGGTAACCACGCGCAGACATCAGCCCTGTTACTGCTGGTCTCCATGACGACAGGCATACTCTGTTCACCAGCTGAAAAGTAACAATACACAGACATTGTCACAAAGACGAATAACACATCCTATTCTCAGCATGTCATGAAACTATGGCAGTGTTGCTTTTTTTTCTATACAATGAGACACAAGTTAACCTCAGCGAAATAGCAACATTGTGAGTGTTTATGATCCTACTCACATAGCCAAGCAATGCTTTTCGATATAATTTATATATAGATATAATTAGACATTCACACCCATTGGAAACAATCGCCACTACTGTGTTACGTGCAACTGCTTTGCATTGTGTTGCTGATCGTATCCTTGTTCCCCACTGGTGTCTTTTCTATGGCAGTCCATATAAACCGTGCGACAATGTCGCCCTCTTGTGTGTGATTATTACACAATCCTTGTCCCCGCTTAATTCAAACCGATAGTAATTCTACCTAAATTGACCGACGCTTAGAATATAACTAATATAGACTAACTACACTTTCATTATTAACATCTGGACGTTATCAGCTGGACGTTTAAAACGCCTTGAGAAGTTAACTAGTGGAAGTTAAACTAGCTACTAGCTACTAGCTACCAGCTGAGGTCTCTGGTACAACACAAATAAGTCCCTACCCGGTAAATACCCCTGAACAAAAAAAACAATTACTCACTGTCTTTACTGCAACAGTAGATAGCATTTTACACCTCGTTGTTATTTCGTGCTGAGTGGCAAGTGGATATATATATAATACTGTGTTGTGGTGAATGTCAAGCAGCCAGTGGACGGAGCGTCACAATAAAGCGAGAGGTCGGACCTGCACCGCCGCCATATTGGTAAGGTGATGTCAAAGGTAACGTCAGAATCAATTAACGGAGAAATCGCAAGTTAGCATGATAATTTTGATTAGCTAGTAGGCTCCTAAGGTAATTACCCTGCGTGGTCGTTTTCGTGGGATTTCTTCGTTTTGATTTTAGGGAGTGAGCTATGCAGCCACACGGAACCATAGTGTATGGGTCGCGTGTTTCATCCCGGTCCAATTTGGTAAATGCACTGTTTTTTTGGAGCCATCAGTAAACAGGCGAATTCGTTTTATGTCGTGTGTGCTGTGTTTTTCGTCTCTGAATGTTGCTAGCACGCAAAACACGTGCGTAATCCTGTATCCTAGTTGTTAATTAGATGTCGATTTTGAATGTGAGCTTGAATTGCTGTCATATTGCGTACGCCACTTTCCCTCCCTGGGGTCGATTAGCATGTTATAGTTAAGTTTTAGACGAGACACCCTATTGTCCGTTGTAAGACTGACTCAACCAATATTGGTTCACTATAATTATACAAATTGCACGGGTGAACCAAGTGCAAAAGGAATAAATACAAATAACTGGCTGCAGGCTTATATTACATTGATGAATTTAGGCCTACGGGATGGCTTCCGCAGAACCTGCGACCGATACACCTCAGAACCTAAATCTCTACGATGACTTCAACGAGCACTGCGAGGTTAGTTTACAGGAGAAAACGTCGACATTGTGGCAAGGAACCATTTGTAATTTGAGTATGGATTATGTAAGATGGCTAAAATATATTTACTATTTAGGACGTAGTAATATGTTACGCATGCTACGTAATATAGTGAAATGCACGTAAACAGTATGGAGCCGCGAATCACTTCCCTGGATTTCTATTCTCCGATTTGAGCATCTCCACTGGATAACTGTTGATACTTTCTACACTGTAGGGGGACGACTTTGACAAAACCACGGAAGCAAGTGAGCTTTATGACGCTGTTCTGACTGGTTTAGTCAATCAAGACAAGTTGGTGCCTAATCAATTGCAAACCCCTGGCACTAAAAATACACCACTTGAAGTGGGGAAAAAGCTACCATCAATAGACAGAGGAGACCAATCCACAAATAGACATTCCTTATATGTTGGAAATTTCTCCTGGGTGAGTGACACACAGGACCCCTTTCTTTTGTTGATTTTTGATTGTTACAAAATAGTGCATAAGGTGCAGGATTATGGTGCAAACTGTTTATTCATGTTTTATCACTAATATTCTGCTTCTTCCAGTGGATATCTGACAAAGATCTCATGCACATGGCACAATCTCTGGGAGTGATGGACATAATTGAGATTAAATTTGCAGAGAACAAAATCAATGGACAGTCAAGAGGGTAAGGCTTCACTATTTGTTTGAGAGCTAAACCCACTCTCTGCGATTTGCGTATATTCTCCCTTTGCAACGCCTTCGAATGCTCTGCAACTAACCAGTTCACACTGCTGCAACTTTCTCTGCAACATTCTAAAACCATGTTGTTGTTTTTTTGCAAATCTTTGATCTGAACTGGTCTTTCTTTGTATACAGGTATGCAGAAGTAGTGGTTGCCTCGGATACGTCATTGAAGACGTTACTGGATAAAGTACCACAATGTAAAATAAGTGGGGAGAATCTTAGCTGTCGCTCAGCAACTTACCAAAACCTTGCCATTTTTGAGACACTGGCAAATAAGCGTAAGGATGTTACATCACATGTACAAAAATATATTTGAACTACAATCGCATTGTTTGTATTTAGATTCATGATGTCTTTATAATTATTGTTCTGTGTCCTCTATAGGTATGCCGATGCGTGTTAAGGATCCTAAAGAATTGGACTCTCCACAGCCCATCTCTTTAAACCTCAACCATCCCCCTATGCCATTGATTTACCCCCGTTTACCCCCTCCAAACTTCCCCCCTTCAAACCCATTCCTCAATCAGCCGCCACCTCAACCCTTGCATGTTCCTTCAAATATTCCTCAACCTATGGTCCCTCCTTTCCCTCCACCACCTTTTCATTTTGGTCAGCCACCCCCGAGTCTTCATATAAATCCAGCTTTCTTGCCCCCACACAACAGCAGTGCTTACAACCTAAAAAAGTAAGATCATTTTGTGGTGTGTAACAAGAATGTTGTTATAGTCTGCAGTTATTCTTTATCATAACAATTGTAACGCAAAACAAGTTTCTAAGATAAGAGTAACCAAAAACAAAAATAAAAAACTGGCCCTGTTTTTGTTTTTAGTAGCCATTTAATATGAATTTGAAAGCATAATAGAAAACAGAACACACAGGTTGTACAGTATATAAATGTGTGACTGAGCTGATTCTAACTTGATTGTAGGAACTCGACTCAAAAATCAGATGACGATTTTGAAGAGCTAATGAACAGAAATAGAACCATAACCAGTACTGCCATCAGCAAGGCTGTATCAGATGCAACAACAGGTAATTACTAATCTCAAACAGTAAACTCAACATTTCAATCTCAAAGTAGAGGGGTAAAAACATGATCCTTCTACTTTAAAACGGTTTTAAAAGGCGTTGACTAATTTATCACAACTGTCTGTCCTTTTCATAGGGGACATGCACATGGCAACGGAGACTCTTTTGACTGCTATTGCGGTCATTAAACAATCCAGAGTATACGAAGATGATTGCTGCCAGGCCCTGGTCCAATCACTCAAAGACTGTTTAGTATCCATCCGGGGCAACTATGACTCCAGGTTTGAAAGCACCCCACTAACGCTATTTAGGCTTGAAGCTTATCATGCAAAGCATGCAATTAGTATACATTCTCAAAACTGTGTCACCTAACCTTTAATCCTTAGTCAAAAGTCAATTGTATGATTCTCTTCAGGAGGGACCGGGAGAGAGATCGTGTCAAAGAGCGAGAGCGTAACAGAGAACGTGAAAGAGAAGACTCCCATGGAAAGTCCCGCAGGTACAAAGAACGTTCCTGGAGTGGGGGGAGGGACCGGAACCATGAGCGGGACACTCGAGAGCGGGACCCTCGAGAGCGGGACCCTCGAGAGCGGGACCCTCGAGAGCGAGACACACGTGAGCGGGACACTCGTGAGCGGGACACTCGTGAGCGGGACACACGTGAGCGGGACACTCGTGAGTGGGACAGGCATAGGGATCCCAGGGACCGATACCGCTAGAGTGGTAAGCTTGCATTAGCTTTTTGACTCATATTTGAACTGATACTTTTTAAAAGTCCAGCAATGTATATGTATGTACAGCAATCCTGTAATACTAGTGCAACCAACAGTTCAATACTGACATTATATATTATTATTTTTATTGCAGTTGTTGTGGCACAGATAATGTTTCTGCATGTGTATATCTCATGCATACTTAAAACAAATACTAATTTCTCTTGTAAATTAATGTTTTTCTGTGAGCTTCAGAATCAGCATTGTATGTGTATTTGATATTGTCATGTTGATTCATGACTCTTGGAGTTTAACATAAGAGTCTAAAGATGTGAAAAACGCATAGATTAATGCTTGAAATGCATCACTTAATAAGGTTCAAAATGACGTTCCCAGTTCAAAAATGTCTAAACTACATCTTGGCCAGATAACGGTTGTTTGTTTTTTATGTGTGTTCTACAATCATTATGCTGACTTTATTACCTTGTGTGCATTTTTTTTTTAGATATCGCCAGGCATCCTCAGAACATACTGTAGAATACATTAAGAAAAGTACATTATAATTGAAGAGCGTTGAAATGAGAAGATTTAATTGGGCCTTGACGGTGTGTAGTTACATCGCCTGTTTTGAGAAATAAAAGGTTGTCACATGAAGACTCCTGTAACCTGTTGTCCCTCAACTCTTGTGTTAACGTTATCATTGAAAGCTATACCCCCCGCCCCCCAGAACTTTCCATCCCCGAACAAGACTTAGTGTCTGCATCAAGCCGTAGGGGGCTTCTGGGATTATCAAGCAGGTACTGATGTTGAGATTGAAAAAGTGACAAATTGTAATATCAACACTCCTCAAACCCCTACATGCCTTTTCTTGTTTGAATGTCCATTCACTTTTAATTTGTGATCATCTGTTTTTTGTAAAATTACCAATAGATTTTTAGGCTTTGGCTGAAATTCAGTTTCTTGTACTTGCATTATTATCCATTTGTTTAATATTTTGTATAAAATTTGGGCTGAACACAATGGCCCAGAAAATGTTCCTTAATGGTGTGTGGTTTTATTCATTGTATTAGGGGTTCAAGCCTGTATGGCTGAAATCGTATTGTTCCCTGCTAATTTAGAGTTGTTCTTCTCCAGCTGCGTTGTCTCATATTTCCATGAGATGGTAAATGCTAGAGAAATTAAACGTGACGGGTTTAAATATTCACTGAGTGTGAGTGTGAAATGCAGACTGGTCAGATGGTGGCTCTATAATAAACAAGTTTACGTTTTGGCTAATAACTTCTGAACCATATATCCGTATGCAAAAATTCAGTTACCTGAATGCAGTGGGTCAAGACAAATCCAACCTTATATGTCACAGCCATTTGTACCTCGACCAGACTTTCTGCCATTTAGAATTTTGTGAGAAACACCACAGCTTTTTTGTTTATCGACCAATCTACACCCAAATTTCCACGTACCATCAGTGGATATAAATACAAAGTTACTATAAACTTAAAGTTTATCAGATACGCGACATGGCCGTTATCGACCAATCAAATTGAAAAAAGCACCTAATCAGGTATAACTCATTTGTCAAATTTAAAATGTGTATAATGTGACACTAAGGTTACATGCTGGCCAACAGGTGGCACTATAGTAAGCTTATAACTTTAAATTGCAGTATCTCTGTCGGTGTATGCCCTATGGTTGGTTTGTGCATATCATCTTTGCACAATGTCCCATGCCCTCCTGTAAGTTCACATTGTGAACTTGTGAAACTTATGAAAAAGAAAATGGCTGCCATCAGCCAATCAGCTTACAGAATTATTTAGACGGGGTTAGCAATGGCTGATCATCATGAGATGTGTTCAGAAGCATCCATTAACATGGAGAACTAGTTAAGATAATTCGGCCATTGGGGGCACTAAAGTAACAATTTATATAATTGCTTCTAGTGTGCCTTTAAACAAATGGCAGGCTCAGTTCATCCAGTAATCGCAAATCTTGGTCGAATTGCAGACTAAACCTATTGAACATCCCCAAAAAGTTCTAGCCATGTTGCAGCATCAATCACGAGTTAAAAATCATACAAATTAGGTTCACAGTTAACTCCACATATTTGTGATCGGCTTGTGAGTTTGTCGCTGTCAAACTGTCATTGCCAAGTTTAAATGTGCTGTGATTCAGGAATCATGAATTCTGAAGAGAAACAAAATACTAATTGTGGATGATTAGCAGGCCAGCCCTGTCAGCCTGTCAGACATACTGGCAGGAGAGTTGCTGACATTCATTCCATAATGTATTTTAAAATGGGTAACACAATACATGTTTAGTTTAATTGATTTTCTTGTGATTCAATTATTAAATAGCATTATGTTCATGATAACATTTATACACAAATACAAATCAAAACATACAAATCAAAATATTCGAAACATGGTTAAATAGTCTTCAGGTCTACATCATAATCTAGTCCAGGTTTGGTGGGTCTAGGACCAGGTAGTGGTCTTGTCATTCTTCGATTTCCGAGGATATTTGAACGCACCAACGGGCGAAACTATGCTGCATATCTATTTATATAGTTTCAACTTTGTTGAAATTGAGCAAGTGTGATATTTAAAACAAATGCAGACGTCTACAGGTTTCCCCACTCCAGTATGTGTAACGTCTTAAGTGTCGTCCTTAATGGCTGCATCGCAAATTGAAACGTGAACGTGTGGCGAATCTCGGATGTCAATCTATCTTTACCTAGGAACCATGTTAGGGCAGATCGGCTCCATCGATAGTCGTTTGCTTTTCCTGGGACTGCGCAACAAGGGCAACCAGCAGATCCCAGATCAATGTTTATCAATCGATGTTGGTGTTTTTGCCCTTAGTATAAGGCACATTGTTGGACACGAGTTCAACAAACAACGTAAAGGCAAAGCGACACAAATATCCGTGTGTATCGGTACATGTACATTGTGTCTTTAAACGGAAAAAAGACAGCTTCGCGACGGACATTTCCACCATGTCCCTTTTGTTTTTAATAGGCACACACATTCAACGACAAACAACAACACTACAAACCCGTATGTTAAACGTCGACACGACATTTATTATTAGTTTCCCGCCTTTTCAGATGTATCAAAATCCCTTCACAAGTCCACACGTTCGCCCTGCGATAACCGAATGACTAAATCAATGTTTGTTAAAAATAATAAAATAAATGAATAATAATAATAATAATAATAATATAATATATCCTAATAATATATATATACATAAAACGACACCAAAAGGGTAGAAAAAAACGCGTTGAAAGTCCGCTGAAGATGCACCGCCGGCTTCCCCTCTCCGTCGGTCCATGTAGGGGGCGACACCGAGCAGCCTTCCCCGCAACACACACACCACAACCCCGCCAGCAGCAGCAGCAGACCTCCTCCTCCTCCTCCTCCTCGGTCTCCAGGCGCTGTGAGCCGCAGCAGCAGCAGCAGCAACACAGCACCACACAGTCGCAACAAGACCGACCATGGCGTGCGCCCGCCGTCATGTAGCGGAAAGCGTGAAACAGAAACACGGCTTGGCCATCATCGCTGGGTGAACGACAACAACAACTTTTTTTTTTGGTGTGTGTGTGTTATTATTGTTGTTGTTGTTGGTGGTGGTGGTGGGGGTTGGGGGGTGGTGGTCCCCCGGAATCTGTGGTGGTGGTGGGGGGGGGTTGGGGTGGGGGTCTGAGGGGACGGATACGGGCGGTAAACATGGCCGAGGGAGATGTTTTGCGCAGCAAAATACGGCACCACCACCAGCAGCAGCAGCAGCAGCACGACGGCGGCAGCACCAGCGCCGCCGGTGCTTCCGCCGCTGCCGCCGCCGGCTCCGAGGGCTCCAGGAACGGCTACGTGCGGGGCTGCGTCACGCCGCTGAGGCAGGACCGTCCGCGGGGCGGCTTCGTGTTCAACGTGTGCCGCCTGTGCCACGGGGACGTCCCGTTCCGGAGGACCCCCGCCGCCCTGCTCCTCTACGCGGGCGCCTTCGCCTTCCTCCTGCTCTCCCTGCTCCTCTCCAGGGGCTGCTGTTATTACCCGCCGCCGGAGCCGGAGGAGCAGGAGCGGGAGCAGCAGCAGAAAAGCGGCGGCGACTCGCCGTGGTGGGACCTGCGGGCTTTCGCGGCGGGCTTCTCCCGCTCCGTGAGCCCCTTATTCAGCGTGGCCTGCGCCTTTTTCTTCCTGACGTTTTACCTGCGGAGGAAAAAGAAAGAGGGCTGCTACAACCACAACTACAACCCCAACTACGGCTACAACTGCAACCATACCTGCTGGCTGCTGTCGCTGCCGGCGTCGTGTTACCTCGGTGATTTCTTGGCGCTGCGGTTCCTGCAGTGGGGAGAGGACCAGGACCAGCACCAGATGCAAATGGTGGGCAGGTTGCTGTTCGTGCTGGGATGCGTGGGTCTGCTCACGCTCATCCCGACCCTGAGGCTCAGACACAGCGTGCTGGTGCTGTGCTTCGCCAGCGTGGTGTGGCTGGTCTCCTTCACCAGCCTGACCGGCCTGCCGCCCTCGTTGCGGCCGTTCTTCGCCTGCTTAGCCGGGACCTGCGGCTCGCTGCTGGGACTCGGCTTCGACCGCTGCTATCCGTCCAGGGCGGGGGAGGAGGCGCCGACGACGACGACGACGACGGGCAGGAGCTCCGGCGCCGAGGAGAAGGTCCCGGTGATCCGGCCCCGGAGGAGGTCCAGCTGCGTGTCGCTGGGGGAGACGTCCACCAGCTACTATGGGAGTTGTAAGATGCCCCGCAGACCGTCTCTGCCCTGCATATCGAGGGAACAGGTAAGGTTGCTGCCGCTGGGTCTGGCTGCTGGGTGCTGCTGCTGGGTTTCTGCTGGGTGGTGCTGCTGGGTGGGTGGTGCTGCTGCTGGAGTGCTGCTGGGTGCTGCTGCTGGGTTTCTGCTGGTTGGGTGGTGCTGCTGGGTGGTGCTGCTGCTGGAGTGCTGCTGGGTGCTGCTGCTGGGTGCTTCTGGGTGGGTGCTGCTGCTGGGTGCTGCTGAGTGGTGCTACTGCTGGGTGCTTCTGGGTGGGTGCTGCTGCTGGGTGGTGCTGCTGCTGGGTGCTTCTGGGTGGGTGCTGCTGGGTGGGTGCTGCTGGATGGGTGCTGCTGGGTAGTGCTGCTGGGTGCTGCTGCGTGCTGCTGCTGGGTGGGTGCTGCTGCTGGGTGGGTGCTGCTGCTGGGTGCTGCTGGGTGGTTGCTGCTGGGTGGGTGCTGCTGCTGGGTGCTGCTCCAACACGTGTACACAGTACTAATAACCCACATGAACACACTTTGTTTCCGATGTTTTATTCTTTATTCTTTGTGGTATTGTGCTAAATAGTGGCGCGTTGACATGCCGCTATAGTATTCCTAATTGTCCAAAAATACATATTTATATGTATATCTGTGAGTGGACAGTAATGATGAATAGTAAACTAGACAGTTGCCCCGAACAGCACTTTGCCTATCTTCTCAATGAATGTCATGTTTTGTTTTAACTTCTAAGCAATAGTGACAAGTCTTGTCTGCTTGATTCAACATCACTTATTTCACAGCATATACAACATTTTACACATTGGTAGTGGTTATTACATTATAAAACATCTTACACATTGGTAGTGGTTATTGCATTATAAAACAGCTTACACATTGGGCAAGTGACCCATGACTGACCATAAGTTTGTCTCCATTTAGTGTGCCAGTTCCCTAATGGTTTTCAACTAGTTTAGGCTTTATCTGCCTAGGTTGAATCCAATCCATATTTCCACCAGAAACATTTTTTGTAAGATATAATACATTGTCATATGCTATTTAGATATTAAATGACTGCATCTCGGTTGAAAAGGCCTACATCAAGTGTATATTCTGTTTAAATACTAACATACACTTGACAACTTGTCCATTAAATACAACCTTTCACCATGTGCATGGTTTAAGCCTCCAAATGGTTGTATTGTGCAAGAGGAAAAACCGGGAAAGAAGAAATTACAAGCAAGTAATTTTTAAAATTAAGGGAGATTACTGCCTTGTTTACAGTTTATATATATATATATATATATATATATATATATATATATATATATATATATATATATATATATATATATATATTTATTTCCTCTTGCACAATACAATCATTATATATTGTGTGTGTGTGACTTTACCATTTAATTATGGTGACCTTAACATTTTAGCTCTTTCTTTAACATGCAGCCATTAGTAATGGTTTTCACACCAAGTAAGTGTAACATGCACTTGACTTGACCTTCCAACCATTTTCCAAGTTACTTACTTACTGACTCACAATTGAGTCAGACTAAATTATATAATCATTAAGACTTTGACTTTTAACCCGATGTGTGATGTCACCAAATGTTAAATCTGGTCCTATATGTCTGGGTCATGTCATCCTACTGTGGGATTGGCCGAACTGTGACATGAACACGTCGGTTGATTGACAGCCAATCCAATGTTTGTTTTTTAATGCAAGTCAGGTGTTGAGTATACATGCAGGTATGTTGCTTCTTTTGTTTGACACATTTGTTTACAAAGGATGTTGTCTGCCTTACTGAACATCTACCCAAAGGCCTGGCCTTGTTCAAACACACATGTTTTTAAGTCTAACCCACAAAAATAGGACATGTATTTTTATATATTAAATGTTATAACCTATACACGGTAGATCACAAGACAATATTACATGGTTTAAGAAAAATAGCATAGGACAACATTGAATCCCACTAAAACAGGGACAAAAGAGTAGAGTGTTAATAAATATATATAAATATATATTAAAAAAATATATATATTAAAAAAAAAAAAATATATATATATATATATATATATCCCATTGTTTATTATCGACTAATACCCACCATTAGAAATACTGCTGTACAGTAGTGAACACTAACACTGCATCCATTGTTTACCCTCACTTTACAGATAACACACACACACACACACACACCACATGCAAGTTATATGTTTGCATCTTTCATGGGCGTACGGTTTGCCCAGTATGCCTTGGAGTGTTAACAAGCTCAAATTTGTTTGTGTGGAATTGCTGTGCTCACAATGTGTCCTCGTATGATAACACAATTTTAAGACTGCTGATTCATGATCCATGTAACATAACAGAGATACTTTTTGTTTTTACTCTATTCTAATCATATTTTATAACATGACAAATTAATACTATAATTTTAATGCATTTTGTATTTGAAAACTGATGAATCCACCACATCCTAAAGAGCTCTTTCTGAACTTAGGTTGCAAGTGCATGTGGTCTGACTTGGTAAAAAAGAAAAAAGAATAGCAGATATAGCCTATGCACTTATTAGGCTACAGCTATATATTTTATTGATACATTATTCAATGGTTACTGTATGAATGGGTAAGACTTAAATTGGAGAGAAAAAGTAGGAGACAATAAAAAAAATATCACATTATTATTATTAAGTATAATATGACTAATAATGTACATGCCATTGGTTCACTGTTGACACCAGTGTGCATGTCGCTCACTTGCAAATAGAAGTGATTTTTATCCACAGTTTATACAATGAAATATAATATACAGACTATAATCTACTCTGGTCCCTCGCATTCATAATAATATGTAATAGTGGTATACATAAATTATGTAGAAATGCATTTTGTGTCGGACTCACCTTTACTACTAAAACAGATATAATAATGCAATAATGTGATGGATATCTAAAGGTAATTATTTCCTAAACATAAGTTGTTGTGTACAGGCTGTCATTGCCACAATATTAAAAGCCCTAATTTGCACGAGAGACCGTATAAGAGGGGATCCTGGCTAAGTAGAGCAGAAACTGGCAGAGGGTCCCTGTTTTGTGTGGTTCCCACTCGTGACGAAGGGGTCTAGAGGAGGTGGTGGTGGTGGTGGTGGTGGTGGTGTGGGGGAGGCAGGCAGGGGTAAATAATGCTCCTAACAAACCCCCCGTCCCCATTACAACGGGCTGCAGAGAAAGGTTCGGGAGGGACCACGGGAGGGGGAGAGAAGCGAGCCACTGAGCCAGTGTTGAAACAGCAGTGTGTCTTTCAGATGTCACGTTCTGTTGCTGTAAAGCCATGTGGAATGATATAACGTTGACGTCGCAACCCAGTGACGTGCAACCGGGCGACTGCAAAAAGGGAAGGGGAAAAAAAGCCAAGTTTTACTAATCGCCCAGTAGAATATAAAAGAGCACAGCCTCCAGCTGGGATGGGAAAGGAGAGACACAGGGTGTACAGCAGAGAGAAAGTGATTCGGTGAAAAGCGACGGAACATTGTGTTTGTTGCTTGAATCAAAATGTGTAATTAAATCAATGCAAATGCATTTTTTTTAATTTGACCTTTTTTTAATATATATATATATATATATATATATATATATATATATATACACTCACCGGCCACTTTATTAGGTACACCTTGCTAGTACCGGGTTGGACCCCCTTTTGCCTTCAGAACTGCCTTAATCCTTCGTGGCACAGATTCAACAAGGTACTGGAAACATTCCTCAGAGAGTTTGGTCCATATTGACATGATAGCATCACGCAGTTGCTGCAGATTTGTCGGCTGCACATCCATGATGCGAATCTCCCGTTCCACCACATCCCAAAGGTGCTCTATTGGATTGAGATCGGGTGACTGTGGAGGCCATTTGAGTACAGTGAACTCATTGTCATGTTCAAGAAACCAGTCTGAGATGATTCGCGCTTTATGACATGGCGCGTTATCCTGCTGGAAGTAGCCATCAGAAGATGGGTACACTGTGGTCATAAAGGGATGGACATGGTCAGCAACAATACTCAGGTAGTCTGTGGCTTTGACACGATGCTCAATTGGTACTAATAAGCCCAAAGTGTGCCAGGAAAATATCCCCCACACCATTACACCACCACCACCAGCCTGAACCGTTGATACAAGGCAGGATGGATCCATGCTTTCATGTTGTTGACGCCAAATTCTGACCCTACCATCCGAATGTCGCAGCAGAAATCGAGACTCATCAGACCAGGCAACGTTTTTCCAATCTTCGATTGTCCAATTTTGGTGAGCCTGTGCGAATTGTAGCCTCAGTTTCCTGTTCTTAGCTGACAGGAGTGGCACCCGGTGTGGTCTTCTGCTGCTGTAGCCCATCCGCCTCAAGGTTCGACGTGTTGTGCATAAAAATAAATAAATAAAAAATTCAGAGATGCTCTTCTGCATACCTCTGTTGTAACGAGTGGTTATTTGAGTTACAGTTGCCTTTCTATCAGCTCGAACCAGTCTGGCCATTCTCCTCTGACCTCTAGCATCAACAAGGCATTTGCGCCCACAGAACTGCCGCTCACTGGATATTTTCTCTTTTTCGGACCATTCTCTGTAAACCCTAGAGATGGTTGTGCGTGAAAATCCCAGTAGATCAGCAGTCTCTGAAATACTCAGACCAGCCCGTCTGGCACCAACAACCATGCCACGTTCAAAGTCACTTAAATCACCTTTCTTCCCCATTCTGATGCTCGGTTTGAACTGCAGCAGATCGTCCTGACCATGTCTACATGCCTAAATGCATTGAGTTGCTGCCATGTGATTGGCTGATTAGAAATTTGCATTAACGAGCAGTTGGACAGGTGTACCTAATAAAGTGGCCGGTGAGTGTATATAAAGTACATATTTTATAATAATGTTGCATGTTTCAAGGACATGCAATTTACCTCTTTTATTTGTACCATTTTAATTTTGAACTGAAATTGATGGGAGATTAGAAAGCATAGCGTTAAATATGAACTCTCGCTTCGCTAAATGTTGCATGGTAGTGGTGTGTGTGTGTGTGTGTGTGTATTTCTCTGTGTTCCAGTCACCCAGAATTTACTTTGTTGTGTAAATTCTTAGCTGTGCATTTACCTCATCTTATAGCTGTGAGAAAACTGGTACTATTGTCTCTAGTTGAATGTTTGTGTAAATGTGTAAATGAAGTACACTTGTATATGGAATACATCCAGACCTCTATAGATGCTAGAGGAAAATATTGTTAAATCTGCCAATATACTTATATATATTTGTTAAAGTTTCCATTCTCGGGAAAGGGAAAGTTTTTTTTAGTAAATGTGTGAATAGTCTTTTAAGTGAAATCGTATTTGGGACACTATACGACTCAAAGCATTTCAAGATGTTTGTCAAAAAAATGTGGCCCAGCTGTAGTGTAAAAAAAAAGCCATTGATGTTGTAGCTGTAGCAATCTGGTCTTACCTGTTAAAACCAACACAATCTTCTAATTAATTACCTCACACTGTCCTCATAGTAATCAATACAATATGTACATACATTTCTAATGTGCCCCACATAGAAACAAAACAGCACAATGTATAGATTGTCTAGAGACTGTTTTGCAGCAGTACATATATGCAAGCGTATTTAAACGTATATTCTCCTGTCTTTGTTTAAGGCGTTGAGGTAGTGGAGTGGCTGTTAATTTTCCCTTGTCAGTAGCCAGACGTGAAGAGTTGAAGGGGTTAAGCTGTATGAGGTGCCGTGTGTTCGGCTGACTGCAGATTGAAACAGGATGCAGTGACTGCATTGTCAGCCCTGATGGTGTGAGTGCAAACAGATGAGGAAATGCTGGAGCTGGTACTCCAAAACTCGGGTTACCTTGGAAACGGTTTGCGTCATGATCACTAGCAATTAGCTTGGAGCTCTTTAGTTTTCATGATAGCTCTAACTGGGCTTGGTAGGGCAAATTTCGCATGAAAAATATTTATTTTGAAAATATGCATGCTGCATTGGTTTTATTTTATTCATTTGCATTCATTCGTTACAAAAAATCCCTTCTGACTCCTAAATGGCAAGTAACAAAAGGCTATGGTTAAGATGAATGATGACAAACTTTTTCCAGCACAATGGCCTCTGATTGGGAAACAAAAGAACTGTCCTTAGTTGAAAATTAGTTTGGAATTTTTGGGGATTACAAGTTACAACACCGCTTTTAAACCGATAAAAACACGGGGGCCCATATCTTTGAAGTCAACGTGGAGGTTGTTGAACCTTGTGTGTTTACTGTTGTTCAGCCCAGCAACAGGCTAATGTCGGAGCAGGGAGGGACAGAGAGTGCATAGCTTAGTCCAGATGAGGGCTTGTGAGGTTATCAGTCTGTCACGATGGAGGTGATAAGAGCGAGTGCTCACATTACTTGGATGCCATGGGGTGATGTGGTTTTGTTCAGCTAGTTTGAAAGAATCTCTTCTACTAACTGCAAGAGGGTCTAGTAGTTGTGTTTGTGGTGTTTTTTTCTATTATATGGGTATTAAAATATATTGATTTCACCTTGCCACATATCTCGGTCTAGAGGAAAATAATAGTGCATGACAGTTGTAGTCAAACTTTTTATATTTTATTTCCCTGTTTAACTCCCTCCCTCCTTCTCTTTCTCCCCTTCCCATTCTTTGAATTTCTGTCTGTCTTCCTCTGTGTGTCTGTCTTTTGAAAACGGTGTCAGCACTGCTGCTTTTACACCAAAAGGCTGTTGCTAAGTGACGGTTGACGTCAGCCGCAGCTACAGAGGAGGGCTTGTGTGTGTTTAGCAGCTGAGGGCAGATCCCACTGAAAATGGCCAAACTATGAAGCACTATTAGTCACTGCAATGAAGAACGCAGACTTCTACCAATAAGAAAAAGACTTGGAATAGCTGTGATGTTTAGCCTGTAGATTGTGTCCATAATGGCACTTTAAGAAGTGTCTTTAGGGACAGATTGTCTTCTGGCCTGGCTAATCCCCACCCCCTTTTCTTTCTAGTTTCTCTACTTTTTCACTCTTCTTTTCTCACAGTCAGTCAACCCCCTCCTACCCTTCAATCAACTCACACATGCACCCATGTGCAAGAACACGCAACACACACAGACACACACTATCCCTCGCTCTCTTTTTCTCACGTGCACACGGGTTGACATACTAGATTAGCCTCCACAGGATAAGTGTGATTTATTTATTTTTTGGGTTTTTTTGCGTTTCTAGCTCCAGTATGGGTATCTTCCTTATCCGGCCATGTTTGCTCAGTTTAATTAATTCTTGGGGATCGTTTTCTCTCTCTCTCTTCCTCTCTCCCTCCACATCCCGTCTCTGTCTTAGCCTGCATTTCTAGCTCCCTTCTTGACAGCAAGAGAAAAATGTACCTGTTATAGTAGATCAACCATGCAGGCCTACAGCTCTCTACTTCATTTCATGGCATCACAAGAAAGCCCATTTTCTCTTTCTCTGAACAATACTATACGGTATCATCCCATTTCTCTAAACAATACTATACGGTATCGTCCCATTTCTCTAAACAATACTATACGGTATCATCCCATTTCTCTAAACAATACTATACGGTATCATCCCATTTCTCTAAACAATACTGTATATTCAGTATCATCCCATTTCTCTAAACAATACTATATCTAACATCCAATTACTCTAAACAATACTATACAGTATCATCCAATTTCTCAGTATGTCTAGATGAATTTCTTTGTATACCCCTTTATCACAATTGTGAGACAACAGCTAACCATAAGCTCTTTGACAGATATTAAGTTATATGAAGATAAGGACGTAGTAATACGCTCCCGATATACTTAATGTCCCACATTAAGGTTTGTTGTTTCTCTTAGTGTGTGTGTGTGTGTGTGTGTGTGTGTGTGTGTGTGTGTGTGTGTGTGTGTGAGACCTTTCTGCTACATAATTTCTGTAAGGTCTCTGGTGAAGGTAATGTCATGGCTGGGCAGAATGAGGACTTTTAAAGCACCATTAAATGAAAAATACATTTTCCCAGTGTTAATCATTCATCCCTGTGTTAATATCTTCTTGTTAAATGCCAAATATATGTCAAACATTTATTTTTTAATATTGTTGCATCAAAATCCCTGTCTTATCTCTTCCTGTAAAACGGTTTCAAATGTTTGATGACTCATCCTGCACTCAGGGGCGTTTACTCATTTTGCGTCCAATGAAAATGCTTCATCTCCATCGCAGGGATGAGCCTGCGTCTCTCCTTCACCAGCAGCACTGCCGGTCGGCTCCAACATATATGACCTCACTCGACTTCACCATGGTCGTCTTCTCCCTCATTTTCATCCCTGTCCGATTCGTATATATATGTTGGCAATATCCGCAGGCGTAGGCGAAGGTGCTGGCGAGAAGTCCTCCACAACAGACAGCAGGCTGTCGTCATGGCCATCCATGTTGAGCTCTAGCTACGGTCAATCTGGCGGCACATTCAGCGCTAGTGGCTACTGAAAAAGCCAATCAATATCAGAGAAAGTCCCTCCCTGGCTTCGTGTTTTTTTTACCGGAAATACATAAATATGCGGCATCAAATAGCACTTTGACTTCTGTTTCACGGGGCCGTTAAGGTGGCAGAGTCATATGGACCTCACTGATCAGAAGCAAGCCGTGGGGTACGGCTGTTAATCACACAGGCCCATCTGCAGCTCTCACACTGTGCTGCTCCGATAGAGCTGCATGTGGGCTGCTCTGGTCTACTGTTGAGGTGAGGGCCTGACGGAGAGGTGTTATCGAGGTTGTCTCCTCGGTACTGTCTATGAACCACACTTCAGATCCCTACTGGCGGTCGGGATGTCTGCTTGGACATGGATCACGTCACCACAGTTACAAGAGCTGGGATTGGATTGTGTTTGTTAGATTATTTCGACAATTCGTGTGAAATATTGTTTTGTTGCTGTTCGTCTGTGAACACATGAGAGGACAATCGGGAGAGACTGTTGGAATGACGCAACTGTTAGCTTCCCCCGGCTCCACAGCCAGAGGGACGGTCGTCAGGAGGGTATATCAGCACTGACTACATCTCAACGTGTTGATGCTAATGATACAACTTTAACTACAACTATTAACCGTTAACTAACCTGAGCTGTAGCCTAAATCAGAATATAAATGGAACCATATTGTGCCACAATTTAAAATTTTTTTTAAAAAAAGATTGTTTTTGTATGTATTATTGACAAAACACATAAACACGGAGCAAACAAAAGTATTTCAAAACAACATAAGCGACTAATTTCGACATTTGAAGTAGGATCGGATGTGATGCAGCTCTCGCCGTAGCCCGCACTAGATACACCATGGCTCTCACCTTTGCTCTCCTTCCTTCTGTTTAGTAAACCTGCTCCTGTCTGCCTCCGCTGACAGTCTGCATGCTCCAGTATTTATGTACTATGGCATTTGTGTTGGGTGGCGTTGGCACCACTTTATGCGTTTAATACTTCACCGTGTAAATGTTGATCTCCGATGTCTGTCCTGACCCCCTTCCAGCCCTCTCCCTCGAAGAGGTCTGTTAGCTGACATTCCTCAGATAGGACTTTGAGATATCATGCTCTTTTGTGAACCGCCATTCCTGAGTGGTGACTGCATTGTGTTGAAATGCAGTGTAACTTGTGTAACACACTGACTTAAATATAACATTTTTCTCATCAATTCTTCAGCAATATGCTGCAATACAAAAAAATAACCGCAAACAATGCAATACATGTGTGTCTTAAGCATTGCGTTTACACAGGGTGCATATCGTAAACACAAAGGCATGTCTCTCTCTCTCTCTCTCTCTCTCTCTCTCTCTCGTTCTTTGGTTTTGATTTTTAAAGCTGTGGTGTAGTCCAGCTGTTACCTAGCCATCGTTACTGATGAGTCTTTCTTCCTATTCTCTATTTCTCTCTCTCTCTCGCTCTCTCTCGCTCTCTCTCTCTCTCTCTCTGTCATTTGTTGTTCTAGGTTGTCAGTGTGCCTCCCTGGTAGGGTGTACAGACAGTTTTCCTCATGGAGACACTTGAACTCCATTATGTGTCTCCAGCTAAGCACAAGGGACCTCACCACCCGCACGCCGTTGTTCCCATAACACATCATCACTGCACCACTCTCGGACCCTTTTCTGTTACCTATCATATTGTTGCAAGATTATGCAATCACCATCTTTTCCATCAGGCTTCATAAAGCCAATCCACTTAAAGGTGCTGCTGCAATGTCAGGTGTAAGGTCTTGGTTGAATTGCTTTGAGAGCATGTGCTACTTAACACAACGGTGTGCTATGTATGCTGTGTTGTTGTTTTTGCCTGGCCATTACCTGGCCATAGACAACAGCCATGGAGGCAGTGCACTGGTGGGTTTCCCTTAACTGCTGCTCTGAGAGTATACATATTTTGAATATAGTTCACTTTGTATTTTTTTTAAAGGGTACTGACCACTAATTCAAAGCAAGAAAGGAGCATGGCATGAAACAGACATTTCTTCACACAGCTTATTGACATTAGACTTCTGCATAGCGGAAAACCACACGTCGTAATTCATGTTCTCCTGTTATTCCGTCAGCCTTTTCAAACGTTGTTGATCTAACCTTCAAATGCATGAGCCCAAAACACTGTTGAGGTCACTATAGTAGGTGACACGGCTACTGTTGGCTTTCACACATTCTACACGTGAAACCAAAGACTGGAAATAAAAAAAAATAATTAAGAAAATACCAGTGTGGAAATTTGAGGCATGTGCAGCTGTGTGCCATAATGCTGAGCTTTACCTCCGGACCCTACCGAAGGCTTTACACCATGAGGTGAGAGGGGGACAAGATCCAGCATGCTTCCAATCATTCAACACACATAGGCTAAACCCCTTCAAACGAACAGACTAGGGTTATTACTATGATTGTTTTTGTCATATAGTCTAGTTGTTACACCCGTTCTGCACCAGAGATTAGATTATTTGCCCATGTGTAATTATGGCTTAGTGTATTAAACAAATGCTTTACATGTATTTGTGATGGACTAAGACTTTGAAAGTGAAATGTGGAAGCTATAGTACTAAGCCACTTCCTGTTTGGTGTCCTGCGGGAGGATGCTTTTGGATTTAAACAGCATGTAAGGCGACAGTGGTAGTGAGGTAGTGGTGCTAGTGAGGCTTTGGTGGTAGTGAGGCTTTGGTGGTAGTGAGGTTGTGGTGGTAGTGAGGCTTTGGTGGTAGTGAGGTTGTGGTGGTAGTGAGGCTTTGGTGGTAGTGAGGTTGTGGTGGTAGTGAGGTTGTGGTGGTAGTGAGGTTGCGGTGGTAGTGAGGGAGCTGTGGCAGTGAGGTTGTGGTGGTAGTGAGTAGGGATGTGACAGAACAATTGGTTATTCGATTCGTATTGGTTGATGACGGAAAAAAATGTTTATTTGGGTCAACTTGGCCCAACAATAATGGTTAATGGTTTTGATAAAGTAGGGTTTTAACAGAGCTGCCAAGCGTCACGCTTTGAGTGTGACAGTCACGCAATTTTACCCATTCTCACACCACACGCCACACTTGACATTTCTCACGCTTTTTTAAAATTCTTTTTTTATTTCCCCATTCAATTTTTATTTTTTTTTTTCATGATAATAAACTTTGGTCCTTGCGGCCGTAGTTCGAGTAACTCTGATTGACTGACCGGGATAACCAATCCCAGACCAATCCAACAGTCCTTTGTGCCTAAATCTAACCAACCACGGAAGGCACCACGCAATATAAACCAATCAGAAGTAACGTAAGGCGGGTCTTGGCATCTCTAACTACCTTTCACACACAACAGCGCCGACATTTAAAACCCACTCGACGTTCTCCTGCGACAAACACCTACAACATGAGACATGTCCCCAGCTAAATGGAGAGTTGGTTGAAATGAAATATTGACAAATGTATTTTGTCAAAATTCTTGTTACAATTTTAATTTCTAATTTCTGGTTAATTAAGACTAGCATTAGGAGGCCACAGTGCAGAGAGAGCAGCTGGCATGGAGGTGAGGATATCAGTCTTAAGGTATGAATCAACGTTAAAACAGGCCAAATCGATGTTAAAAAAGGCCAAAAAAATTTCGAACGCATCATGACACTAAAGTCTCACTCTTATCATTTTCTGAAACTTGGCAGCCCTGGTTTTAATAATGAACGTATTTAGCAGCTATTTCATTTAAACGAAGGCAAAAGATACCAAAAAGCGCTACCTACTATTAATAACGGGTTGGCAATTTAATAAACATGAATAGAACAGGTAGCGATCTTTGTTCCTTTTCTGGCGATTCGTCACCCACAATAGCACCTGTGTGATTTCTCTTCGGGTCAATCGCGCTAGTCTTGCTGTGCAAGACACAATGCTCAAACCAAAACCGCCTATTAGCTTTGTGAAAATAACGGATTTGTTTTAATGAATTGAACTGAAATGAAAAGGAAAAAACGATCAGTTGATTAAAAAATGCCATTCTGCAGCAGCGGTCTCTGCCAGGTCCGATTCGGACAGGGTTTAACTAGATGTCAAACGCACATGGCCATAGCAAAACATATGCAAAACAAAATGTTTTGAATTTCCGTATGAATCTGGTTCCTGTTTGTGTCGTGGTACAATATAAATATATGCTTTGGGTTACATGGAACAAAAACTAAGTTGGAGGTGGATAATTAGGCATGTCTTTGAATGCTGGGAGACAGACGAGAGTAGAGGATGGATGTGCGCTCCGACGGGAGATCCACGCTTCCACATTTTCAGATCACCAAAATGTAAATTGGCCGCAACATCAACAGATTATTAGCTGTTTGGTACCTCTTAATATTTAGGGTAACTGCAGCTGCAAAAATTTAAGGCTGCAAAATACACATGAACATGAACATTTCTACCGCATTCGGCACCAGCAAGGTGTTCATTCCTGACCCTATCGGCAAATCCCATACCACCCACCGATTATTCGACCATGAAAAATGTGAGTTGTTCACAGTAGTGAGGTAGCGGTGGTCATCTAAATGATTTACTTCAAAAGATACTTCTTTTTTTTTTTTTTAGATGTTGAGGGCTGACTGACTGCCCTTTTGACCCTGCCCACATCTTGGCTCAGAGAGACAAAGTATGTATTCACATGCTTGCTTGTTATTGGCCAGGCCGCGAGGACTCAGGCGTTAGCCAGTGTTTATGAGAGTAGCCTGCTCTGATCCCATGATAATGCCAGATGTTCCCTTACAAGGCTTCAAACCTCCTTCATCTAACATGTCCATATCAGGTATAGGCTTCCTGTTGTACTAAGGGCCCCCGGGGCTCCTGCACTAGCCTGCTCTTGGGCCCTTCTTAATGTTGCCTTCTTGATTACAACACTGAGTGGGAACCTGGAGGTAGGGACAGGAAGCATTTGTGGGTGTAAAACACATGGAATTGTGCCAACGTATTGTTGGCATGTTGTATATGTTGTGGAGAAGTTGGAGAATGAGTAGGCGTTTGTGTTGTTCACCCTACCTCAGTATCTTGACTCTTAACATGTATTCTTTAAGGGCAATTGTTTCTGACAATGATGGAGACATTATTAGTGACTGTGAGGCCAGGGTATATTTAGCTTCACCCTGGTTATCTCTTGAGAGGATAAACACTTGCCCATTGATTGACAGGCCATTTACAACATTTATTGACCCGCCTCCAAAGAACCTATAGCCCTCTTTCATTAAAATAAATTACAGACTTCTCTAACCCACAGTAACATAACATTTTTTTCTTTTTTTTTGGTTATACAGATTATTTATTTAATTTAATTCACTACATTTAAAAATGTAAACTATTTAGATTTGATAAAGACAAAAGCAGTAAGCCACTAAATTCGGTAGATTAGGAAATCCTATAGCAAACTTTCATTTTAAGCTATCGTGGTCATTGGCCATGATTTACAGGATGTTGTAAAGGGAGGGAGTCAAAATTTAAAAGGTTTTGTCTTGGGGAAAAATCCCATGCCAGTGTTTCTGGTCTTCCTGAACAAGATAATAGACTATTTTCCTCACACAGCCCTTTTGTTTCGTGGCTCATGTCTTAACTGCTGTGTTGATGGAAACATGAAAGCACAGACAGATATAACCTGCAAGAAACACACACGCACACGCACACACACACACACACACACACACACACACACACACACACACACACACACACACATACATTCTAAGAGAAACAACAAACTTCAATGTGTGACATTAAGTATCCCAATACGGTCCCAAGTATATTGAGACTGTATTACTATCCTTATCTTCATATAACCTAACGTCTCACACTTAACACACACACATCCTAGCCAAGAAAAATCCTAGCCTGGATGGTAAATGTTTTTGGTGCTTGGCTGTCCATTAAGAAAGTAGAGAGACAGAAAAGATAGTCAGAGGCAGACCTGCTTAGCTATTTTACCCTCATAAACCAGCGCTTCAAAAATGTCAATCAACATATTACGTCTGAGGCTGTTGCACAGCTCGCACAAGCTTTAATGGTCTAATGGTTTAATGGTCCTTTTCATAATTGCTTGTGTGAAAATTGGATAATCCTAAATCTTTTATGAACATGCAGATTGGCAAAGCAAAGCGAGGGACTTTGAAAAAGGACTATTCATGGTATTTACACTTGGGCTTGCTGCCATTTTTCCAAAGGTCACAACTGCCTACATGCTTGCCAGCTTTTCTTTTTGTGATGGTGATGCATTGCAAAGGTGCAGGTCACTGAAGGATATTTAACACAGATTAAATGTAACCTGCATGTAACACAGCAAACAGCCTAACTATTTATAGGGTCATTCCTGAACTGTACTGACTAACAGAAGATATTCCTAGTAAGCTCTGTAGTTCTTTCATACAGATACACACATTTCTATATCAATAGGTATTGTCTTACACATATTTTGTCAGTCAAGTGTTTTTTTATCTTTTCAAAAGGTCAAATGTACATATTTTCTGATCTGATTGATTTAGGCACACATTTCACTGTACTATATCCACTACACAGGTAAGGCTAAATCTCTTGGGGTTGTGTTTCAGAGGGTAAGCAAAGTTAAAAGAGCTCAGGGTTTTTTTGTTGCTTTAAATCTGATTAGATTGCTTTGGCTTTCAATCCAGAGCAGCTGTCTGTCGCTATCATAGGCCTGCATTTCCACAGGATCCCATCAAATTCCTGTGTTTCTTTTTGACTTTGTGGATCGACGTATGAGAGGGGGTATAGAGGGAGGATAAAACTTGTATACTTACATTTGGACTTACAAACAGACTGTTATTTTTAAGATGAAAATGTGTTTCTTACAATGGTTTTCATTTAAGCAGATCAAGTCTGAACGAAAAGCATTCTGTCAATGCTATAGCTATTGGCACCGACCTACAGTCTTTGTAAGCGAGTACAGCCAAATAGCTATAGGTCATGTTAGTCGGAAACATGCTATTGTGGCAAAAAGTTCATCATTGACGTACTAAGGTTGACCTTACTAGGATTGTGGAATTCCTGCAAACACGTGTTTGTCATTATGGACGCTCTGGTCGGCCTGGTGAGGAGCCAGCAGCAGAAACCTTCACCATGAGAGGACGCTGACAGCCCAGTCCAGACTTGGTTTTCTATAGGGAATCACCACATTCCTGTTTTCATGATACACCTCGTCAGTCACCGCAAGTCCCATTAGCCTTGTAGCTGTCACAGTTCATTTAGGAGAATTATATTTCATTCTTTGTTGCGCTATCTTTTTGAGTGTGACAAAGGCAAACAAGCATGCGCTTTACGGAAGGCTGTCCAAATCGGCACCATTCGATATGTCGCAGCTCATCAAAATTGCATAATTTGTTTCTCACTGTAGTCACTGTAATCACCAAAGTGAGCATGGTGAAAACTGTATCGGGTAAAGAGTTAATAGAGTGCAAATGTCCTGCTGCATTACAGCAAGCCCTTTCATTATTAGATTTAAAACAAATGCTTAAAAAGGATTACACATTTAAAACGCTGTACATTTTTTTTCTATTGGACATTTTGCTTTATTAAAATTATTTTTTTATTTTTTCTCAATTATATAGTATATGAATTATATAGCCTAGTTTTCATTTTCAACTTTTAGCATCATTTGGAATTTGTTTTACTTGAACATTTCTACAGAGGGCAGATAATATCATGGTATCTAGTAAAAAGTAAATACTGTGGTGCCTGGACCTACAGTATAGCACTCTAATCATTTTCTCCTCTATGGAAAGGTTATATGAGTATACAAGACCATTTGAGCCAAGAGCATATAGTGCAGTCCTGATGCCTATCAACAAACTCCCGGAGCCCGGTTTATCTTGTGAATATGTGTTTGAAGGATTTACACAGTAAAGCAATTTGGAGTGGGGGAACCACGTGACTGGGGTTGGAAGCTGGGAGCTGCCTGGGACTTTTCTGTTTTTAGAGTTTTAAGGGCAGTGGTTGAGGCTGTGCTCTCACCTTCCTGCAATATAAAAAGTGTGTGCGTGCATGCATACGTGCATGCGTCCGTGTGTGCGTCGCGTGTGCGTGCATCCGCGTGTGTAGCCGTATGTGTGTATTCTGTATTTTGTTGTTGTTTTGTGTGTGGGTGTTTGCTTGTTGGGAGGGGGGGGGGGGTTTGTCCTGTCTTGTCCTGCGTCATCGGCTGTGTCCGTCTGGCTGGTGTTCCTCAGGCAGGTAGCCCCGGGCTGAGCAGCTGTCAATCAGCAATGCTTACAGCTAGCGCTCACACTCTCACACTCCTGAATGGACCACTGCCAGGCTTCATAGCAGCCACGTGCAGTGCACACATGCACACACACACACCATTCAAATGGCATTCACACAAAACTCTGCTAAGGGGACAACAACATTTAGTATCATATGGGCATGGCGGGTTTGTAGATGTACGCGCACATAACAAAGCACAAAGTGGTTCCTTTGTTGTCTCCTATTTTTATTTACACATCCCTTTTAAGTGTAGACATTAATAGAGAATGACTTCATTGGTTTGACCTCACCCAGGGTGGATAAGGTTTTGCCTTGTATTTTTCTTTGCTAGAGCACTGAACACAAAAACGTCTTCGGCCAATGCCTCGATGGATGCACACTGTAATGGATGGATGCACAGTTCTGCAAAAGCTTTCTCTGCATGCGGACACACCTGCTGTTCTGTCATTTGAACTTGTCCAGATTAGATGGGCAGCAGTGGCGGCTGGTGACTAGAGATTGGTTGGGAAGGGAAGCATCTATTTTTTTTTGTATGTGGAGCTTGATGATCCCTCAATATATTCTGTAAAAGAACACACACACGCACACACACGTTATACAAGTCATAGGCTACTCTGTGTAGTGTTGGCAAACTTGCGTTCTTTGCTTATACAAAATTAGCATTCATATGATCATACCATCTGGTAATGATGCCATCTAGCTTTTGAACAACATGCACTCATTTGAGAACAACATGTACTAAACTAAAGATACTCACAGTGCTCTGCTGGTTTAGCTGATTCAGATGGAGAGTAGAGGCAGGGGATTGGAGGGCTCAACTGTAATAATTAGAGTTGATGGAGATGAAAAGTTGAGGAGTTGGTGGCCCCAGAGCTGCAGAAGTCTCCTCCACAAGGATGTGAGACAGGTCACATGTGAAGCTGGATGGAGCTTGGTTTAATCCCCTTTTAATTCCATTTTTTTGTTGGTACTGCAGACAATGAAATGGGGTCGGCAGTACATCATTCACCGAATCATTTTCTGGTCCGAGTTGCATTATTATTATTAGCATCCATTAGCTATTCTTGGCATTCCAGCATCTGGCAGCACACTGCCAGCAAAGTCTATTTTGGATGTGAAAATCCCAAAACATTATCATATCCTGTCATGGACGGGTCTCACCCGACCGACTCCAATTTGAAAATATGAAGCAATTTCGTAAAAACTTTAACTTTTGTTAAAACTAGACTATTATTTGTCCTTATCTCCTTATTAAACTATATTATGAATTCTATATTGCTTTACCACCAGTTCGTCACACTCATGTACAATACAGTGGTAGAGAATTGAATATGTAATTTGGAAATTATCATTGGACCAACGCAAAAAAAAGATTGCATCAGGGCAATTCCATTTCCCTGATGAGGGCAACCGGAACCGCCCTCTTGCCTGTCCTGTAAGTGTCGCTGTTGAAGCATTTTAATCCGAATTTCAAAAATAGATTTTTTTCCAAAGAAGAGAGAAAAATTATTTTATAAATGATACTGAGATTTAGTAATGCTTTATTTCAACCAATTGCTCTTTTTTAATATTTTGATCTCCCTCTTGCCTCTTTAAAATAGAGGAGGAGCAACCCCCTCTGTCTCCATGGACCAACCTCCTCTGATGGGTATACATTACAGAAACCTACTCACATATCCTTCCCCCCCCCCCCCCCCCCCCCTCTAGCCTGGCTGTGACGTGAGGAGCGCGGGTCAAAGGGTTATCTAGCCTCATACACGGGGACGCTGCGCTGGTGTCATTAGTGATGAGTGAGTCATGTGACGCAGACGGATGTAAACAAGACCAAATGGTAAAGCTACACGCTATGTCAGTGGAGATGGATGAGGGGGAGGAGGGGGAGGAGGAGGGAACATGCTCTTCTTGGCCTATGATCACACGGCAAGCAATACATAAGCTACATGGCTATTGGACACATCATTTACTGATATTGGTTGTGATGATTGAAACCAGTTTGAAACCAGTTTAGCTCTGAAGTAACTGCTACTCAGGCATACATGACAACAATAGTAACGTTAATAATTATTAGGCCTATATATGTGCAAATTAAAATACTAAGGAATTTCACTGAAATTGGTGTAATTGGCTCAAGAATAATGATCTCTTAATTGCTCAGTTTACGTCCTGGTAATATATTTCCTTGAATCGTTTCTTGAGTCTAAACCTTCCTTTACTATTCTATAACGACATTCCTGGGATGTTTTTTTCAGAATTCAGGAAAGGCATTGTTTTTGATTTCAGTAATGTGGTGGTTTCTTATTAATAAAAAGCCCTGATACTTTGTTATCATATTTGGCAGCTAAATATTTCCCTTGATATTATCTATGGTAACTCACTATAGGCCCAATTGTTATTTCAGTGTGATTTCAGTAGAGGCAAAATCTAAGATTATGGTGAAAGAATCCTTACCCCCTCCACACCAAATACTACTGTATATACGTCTACTACTAAAATAAGAATAACAGTAATAATAGCTGAACAGACAAAGGTAGGGTTAGATTCCCATTGTTCCCCTTTCGCTCAGGGTTGAGCCTGGCATATCCTGATAAATGCCGCGTATTGTAATAATTGTATCGCATTATTACTGCTGTCACAAGCAATCCCATTGTCAGTCACTACCTGTGTTCCTACCGACAACAAAAACAACCGTACCGTGAGGCTAGGTTAGCAGTTTGAATTAAGACGCCTATAGTCTGTCAAGGGGTAAAGGAGGGTGAAACCCGAGGGTCGACGTTCTCCACAAACACTTTTTTCTCGCACAAACATGGCCCACAGCTAATCTCTGCTGGGCTTTTGTTTCCTCCAGCAGTACGTATGCCAACCACTTTTTTTCCCTGCATTTTTTTTGTCCTTTGTCATTATTATTTTTTCTCTATTGTATAAGGTAATGTGTGGGCTTGCGTTGGTTTCAGCCCTTGCAAGACGAGCATGTGTGTGTGTGTGTGTGTGTGTGTGACGACAAGAGCCCATTCCTCATTATCAGGGCGTGCGTCTGCCTGGTGCTGCTGACGCTGTGTGTGTGTCGCTGCGCCGACTGACGTCAGCACCGCCCTGCTCCGCTCCATATAAACGTCCTCTGACTGTCAGAGGCAACTTCTCTCTGCCTGCCCCACCCCCCACTAATGGCACACACACACACACACACACTCTGACCCCACCACACACACACACACACACACACACACACACACACACGTGCTTGCTTGCTCTCACATATATACACACACACACACACACACCCACACTTTATCTCAAATTCTGTTTTCTATACGCACATTCTCTTAAACATATCATCTGTGTGTGTGTTTGTGTGTGTGGGTGTGCGTGTCTCTCTCTCTCTCTCTCTCTCTCTCTCTCTCTCTCTCTCTCTCTCTCTCGCACACACACACACACACCCACCCACACCCACACACTTGTTAGTGTGTTATTTCCACCTATCACACCACGGTGCAAGAGCCCTGCTCATATAACACCCAGCTGTAACTTACTGATTGAGCGGTAGCCCCTTGCCTGCATAGCTTCCCATTTAAAAAGAGATCACAATGGACTCATGCTAAACCATTTCATCCGTGAGTCTTGTTTACTAAAGTGCTCTGCGTTGTGTCTTTTGTTCTGTATAAGCTGCTTGCCGATCCCCACAACACCGCTCAGCAGCCATTCTCTCTCTCCTATTGTCCAGCTACCAATCACAGTCCTCTCCCACAAATAACTCATTCTCATACACATGCTATAAGACCTGCACATGTAGGTGTGCCTGAAGACGTTGACATGCTCCTATGCCGAGACTCCATCGCCGTCTCAGGAACTGTGTGTGGGACTAGGCTTCATTCGTTTTTTTTATCCAAACTGTTTGCCGTCTGTGCTTGCTAACTTCATAATAAATGTCTTGTATACCGTGTGTGCGCTTGCGCATGTGTGAGAAGACAGTATTGGACATATATGCACACATATGCACTATCTAAATTATTTGGGTTAATGTTGGTCGGACATGAGGTGGAACCACCATGCCAGTGTCCAGACCTGCTCTATGTTCCTGTGGTCTGGAGCGGGCCAGCTGGTTCATCTCTGTACACACACTAGATTCAAGATCCAAGAACTTTATTCGTCACGTACTCATACAGAACGTACAGTGAAATGAAAGTGGCAATGCTTACGGGATTGTGCAAAAACAACAACAGTAACAGGATTTACAATGAATAG
Organism: Merluccius polli; assembly: GCA_030340625.1. Classification (NCBI taxonomy): domain Eukaryota; kingdom Metazoa; phylum Chordata; class Actinopteri; order Gadiformes; family Merlucciidae; genus Merluccius; species Merluccius polli. The sequence goes on from JAOPHQ010005978.1 coordinate 156,562, forward strand.
AGGCAACAATATTTATAGTCAAAAAAGGCAACACTATTTGCATTACACTTTGTTGGCATGGTAGCACTACGCTGTCGTATTATATATTCTATTTTATATATTATGTTCATACATCGCCTCTCCTCTAGTCTTCTCTCTGTCCTTTACTGTGCATTCCCTCCATCCGCCTCCCCTTTCACTGTGCATCTCTCCATAAACAAGAAAATAGCCAACAACCTGGCCGCCACAGCCGACCCCCCCCCCCCCCCCCCCCCACATCCTGTTGCCATGGTGATTGGAGCATTGTTTGCTGGCCTCTCTGTTGGGTTGCCATGGCAGGGCTTATTTGCCATATTAAATGTTGGGCGGCATTGTACAGATGCTAATGACAAACATCCAACATCCCACTTTGATCAATGAAACGGCCTACTGATTAAAGCAAACCGCAGACACTGATGTGTTTAACACGTAGAGAAACCATAACCTCCCATTGCTTGTAAACAAAAAATTAACATCGTTCACTGGGGTTGAATTAGAATAGTAGTTGATGTATTTCGTAGGCGTATATCCTGTTCCTATTACACCTTATAGTGTAAGACATGAGATGTCACTAAAGAGGATAGGAAACAAAAATGCATTTTTGTAGTTGAATTCTAAGGTCTAAAGAATAAAACTAATCCATTGCTCAATATGATACATATTCTTGAGTACATAATGGACATGTTAATTGGTTCAGAGTGGCCACCGCCTTAAATGCATCATTGAGTAATTTTAGAACATGTTTTGTTGGTTTGATGTGGTATCGGACAGCTCATGAAGATTATGATCAGAAGGAATTTAAATATGTCTGTTTATCCCTTGGATACAGATGGGATAGGGCTGGGGGTGTTGGTTGAGCTGTTTCACTGGAAGACCCTATGTGTTTCGCCCCCTTGTGGTGAGGAGTTGGAGGGCAAGCTGGAGTGAAATGTTTACTGCATGGTTTTAACATGAAGACCTGAAGTCTTCAGGTAGTCTCCTTATCTCCTTATTATCTCCTTTGGCGCGGTCGGCACAGACCTTTCATTTCCTTCTACCAGATGTGTTACTAAATATTAAATGTTTTTTCCGTACAAAACAATAAGACTAATATTATTCCTCAATGTCAGTTGAGAATTAGGCATTTTCATGTGAGGGCAGCATGTGCCACTTTTAACTACTCACTGCCTGTGTAAAGTACATGAAATATGTAAGAGGGAGCACCTATTTGGTAAAAAAATCCCAGCGATGGTGTGCATGAGGCCGATTGACGTCGTTGGAGCCAGATCACATTTCACAACCCCATTGTAGACGTAACATTGTGGTTTCAGTGGTTTGCTTTTCTTATTTTGTTTTCTGAGAATTGCTCAGCTTGCTATCTCTTTGAGGTGCAATAGTATGGCTCTTAAGAGAAAGTGTATCGTGCTTTGCAGGAAATAATAGCAACGTTGATGTAAACTTGTTGCACTGAGGTTTGATTTCAGATAAGACTTTTTCAAAGCCTCTTCCATTGATGCCTTCTTTTTTGAAAGCCAGGTTATCGTGTGCATTTCACTGGAAACACATACACACGCACTCACGCATCAGTTTCACCTAGCCTTGACGTAACGTATGTCTCTTGTTTGTTTTCCAGATGATCTTGTGGGACTGGGACCTGAAACACTGGTACAAGCCACAGTATCAGGTCAGTTAACAGTGAAGTAACCCAACACACAGCAGTGTTCTCTTAACAATGAGCTAACGTCACCACGCATCTTTTCAAACATTTTTCTTCTTTGTTGTTTTTTAAATCATCAACTCTCAAATTATTTTTGTGTTTGTGTGCGTGTGTGTGTGTGTGTGTGTGTGTTGGGGATTCATAAGACAATGATACCATGAGCTAGAATGAGAAGAGCTGGGTCACATGGGTTAAATAATCTCTCACTCCATTTTGTCGCGAACACATCCACCCTAAGGCTTTCAACTGGCCTTCCTTGTACTGACTCTCCGAATGTGTATCAAAGACAATACTAAAAGCAGACTTAGATTCTGTGAGGATTTCTTACTCCCTACACCCACTGTACACTACAGCGGCAGAGTGGTTAAGGGACTGAACTGTCCACAAACCCGTGCCTACCTGGGTTTGAATCTGATGATGATAATCTTTATTAATCCCCATGGGGAAATTCATTCTCTGCATTTAACCCATCCTATTACTCGGAGCAGTGGGCTGCCTGCCACAAGGGTAGCGCCCGGGAACCAACTGTGTGTGGTTCCCGGGTGTGCGGTTGTGTGATTATCCACGGTGTACAGTTGATGGTGTACTCTTTGTTGAATATCCATTTACAGATTTGTTTTGTATTTGTGTCATTTTTCTGACTGCGCCAACATGCCATAAAAAGAAATCTTTGCATGTGCAAACTTAACACGGCCATGAAGCTCTTTCTGATGCAGATTGTGACTCACGGTGCACGGTGGTGCGTTGCAGGGGGCGGTTAGCGGCAATGGCGTGGACCTGTCGGTGATCAACGAGGCCAGGAACCTGGTGTCGGAGCTGCTGACGGACTCCTCCCTGCCCCCCCACGCCTCCTCCTCCCTGCGCAGCGTCTCCAGCCTCATGGGGACCTTCTCCGGCTCCTGCCGCCCGCGAGTCAACCCTTTCACGCCCTTCCCCGGCTTCTACTCCTGCGACTCGACCGACGATTCGGCCGACCGGACCGACAGGAAGTCGCTGAAGGTGAGCCGAGCCGCCGGGCCGGGATGTGACTGACGAGTGCTGATGTGTTCCCTCGTTCCCTATATAGTGAACATTTACATTTACCTTTACATTTAGGGCATTTTGTCCAGAGCGACTTGCAATAAGGTATATAGTAGTATATAGAGTAGGATATAACAATATATCAACAATATATCACTGTCGGTACAGCAAGGATTTCAATTGATCAAGTTTGTAGGTGAACCATAATTGCTAGGTTTAGCTATCCTTTCTGGTACACAGCACTGTATGATACACTATTTGGTGAACAAGTATGAGGCGAACACTAATTATGCACCGGAAATCCATCGGAGTAACGTATATTGGTCGCATAGACAAGCCGATGCGTGTTAGATGTCACCCTGTGACAGCTCATTTTTTAAAGAACCCGTATGTGCCGTCCGTAAGGTGTACAATTTTATGGTGCATTATGGTTATAAAGTAGTGCATTATTTATGGAACCAGATTTGTACACTAAAATTTCAGACAACACTACAAAATGGTGGCACCCTAAATAGTGTACCATATAGGGTACTAATGGACCAATATGAGCACGGCAACCATCACACTCTGGCTGGACAGGAAGGAACTCTTAGACGAAGCTCAAGGTTAAAACTTATTTGCAAATTTGCAAAACATAATGTTGAGATAGCGGTTGCTGTATTTCAGCAGCATTGTTAAATGTTAACTCCATTTTTGAATGAATTAATGAAACACATATTTTCTGTATTAAATATATTTTTCTGTTCTGCACATCAGGGGCTGAGCAGCAGGAACAGCCTACCCACCCCACAGCTCAGACGAGGCTCCACCTCTTCCCCTCTCCCCCCTCTCGACTCTGCCTCCTTGCGTTGGGAGCGCAACAATGGCAAGAGAGCCCACCCTGACATGAACCTGACCAGGTAGCTAGTGCACCTCCGACACCTTAACCTGACCAGGTACCTAGCACACCTCCCCTACCTTAACCTGACAAGGTATCTAGCTCACCTCCGACACCTTAACCTGATCAGGTAGCTATCGCACCTCCCCCACCTTAACCTGATCAGGTAGCTCGCACAACTCCCCTACCTTAACCTGACCAGGTAGCTATCGCACCTCGCAAACACTTTGTTTGTCAATTTGTTTACAAAAATGCATACAAATATTATTGACCTCTATTGACCGATTTAAAGGTTCAATATGCAAGATTTGCGAATTCAAGCTAGCTCCAGTCTAAATGTTGAAAAACAAGACTAGGTCAAAACTTAGTATGAGGCTGGACTGTGAATCCGTCCTTAGCACTCGGTAGATTTAGAATTAATGGCAGTCAATAAACATTGCGCTTGTAAACGCTCAAGGTATGTGTCCACAGGATCTGTGATTTCCACGCCTGGCGTTCAATCCACCCCAGAGATTGGACGTTGTGTTGGTGTGCTCCTCATTTGCATGAAGTTCTACTTTTTGCAAATCCAGGTGTTTCTGGAAACTCCTGAAAAACTTTTAAACTAACCATTGTCGATCTAAAATGAAGACAGTTAGTATAGAGTCTATACTAACAGATGAACTTCATGCTCCACACTAGCAGAAGAACTTCATGCTCCACATGAGCAGATTAACTTCATGCTCTATACCAGCAGATGAACTTCATGCTCCATACCAGCAAATGAACTTCATGCTCCACATGAGCAGATGAACGTTATGCTCCATACTAGCAGATTAACTTCATGCCCCCTACCAGCAGATGAACTTCATGCTCCATACTAACAGATGAACCTCATGCTCCATACTAGTAGATGAACGTCATGCTCCACATGAGCAAATGAACTTCATGCTCCACACTAGCAGATGAACTTCATGCTCCATACCAGCAGATGAACTTCATGTTTACTACTAGCAGATGAACTTCATGCTCCATACCAGCAGATGAACTTCATGCTCCATACTAGCAGATGAACTTCATGTTTACTACTAGCAGATGAACTTCATGCTCCATACCAGCAGATGGACTTCATGCTCCATACTAGCAGATGAACTTCATGCTCCATACCAGCAGATGAACTTCATGCTCCATACTAGCAGATGAACTTCATGCTTCATACCAGCAAATGAACCTGCTGTGTGGTATCCACTTTGTGCCACAGGGTGGCAGCAGTACACTAGTTGTGGCAGCCAAGAGGCTTCCATTGCTACAATTATTTTAGTGCACATTTTTACTGTAGATCTATTGACATTGTATTATGAGTACCAAACAATTGTCTCTGTCTGCTAAGACAACCCACCCCCCAACAACAACAAAAAACATGATAGCTATGATAGCTATGTAATTCAAGAATGAACTGTAACATCTAAAGTACACACACAAGTACACACATCAATATCCAATGACTCATGACACATTAAACGGTGAATTATTATATGCGTTTGTTCTCTTCTACTTCAGCTCAGGGTCTCTGTCCAATGGACCTAATACCAACCTGCTGACCATCCCCAAGCAGAGGTCCTCCTCTGTCACCCTCACCTATCACGCAGGCTCCCGGAGAACAGGTGGGCCTCCACTCCTGTGAATGGGATCATTATTCACATTAGTGCGTATTTATATTCATAGACAAGGTGATTGTTGTTCACCGTGAACTTGTTTGACTTGCTTTTATTCCCCTTTTTTAACTTTCCACCTGCACACTGCATGATTGATATTATTGTTATTATGGTTGTCATTGTGTTATTAGACCGTGCGGTATTTAGCTATGTGTGTTTAGTCCACCGCTTATGGAACTTTTATGAATCTTTATTGTTTTTGGTTTATATGTTGTTGGTTGTATTTCCTGCTGCAATTCTCAATATGTATTGATTGGTTACTTATGATGAAAGAAGGATTTTGTCCACTGTTTCGCTTCTTACATGTATTTGGAAATAATGTGAATGTCTTGTCTCCCACCCAGGGGTGTCCCCCAGCCTAAGCCCCCTGACGTCACCCCTGCACAGCCCCGCTACAGCGGGCCCCACCTCGTCCTCCCTGCTCCCCCGCTCCTCGCCCGTGGAGTTTCCAGACACGGCCGACTTCCTGACCAAGCCCAGCGTCAGCCTGAGCATGCACAAGCCCCTGGGCTTCAACCTCAGCTCGCCTGACTTCCAGCCGGCCTTCCGTAGCGCCACCATGTCGCTGTGCACCAGGTAAACACCGGCACCCACCCTGCCTCCGGCCCTGCTGCTGCTGCCTCAGAAGGACATGGGATGTGCCCGTCAAACAGTCAGCTCTGTTGTTTGTAACAATTTCAACTTATGTCCAGAATGATGTGCAACTTTTTTTCTACTGTTTGTCCAAATGTGCTTATTTTAAATATTTGTACTGATTCTTTAAAACCTGTGGCCACTCAAAGCACTTTACAGTTAGTGCCTCACATTCACCCATTTATGCACACATTCATACAGCAGTGTTAAACATGCGAGGGAACAGCCGGTTTGTCTGGAGCAGTTGGAGTTAGGTTAGGTGTCAGTTAGGTGTCTTGCTTAGGGACACCTCGAGACTAAGCTAGGAGGAGCTGGGAATCGAACCAGCAACCTTCCGGTTGCCAGACAACCTAAAGGTACCCAAATTAATTTGAACAAATCAAACAACACATAGCATACACTTACAGTGCCAGCTCGTCCCGAAGAAAGTGTTTCGCCACAATACAGACTTCAAAGTCTGCCTCCTTTAGTATTTAACGGTGTCCTTTACAATATGTTGTTTTCTTCTCTGTTGTCTAATTTCTGTTTGTGATGTTTGTGTATTGCAGCTGTGGACGTCAGGTGGCAAAGGGAGCATCCGCTGGAGATGTGGGAGAAAGTCAGCAGCCCCACCCCAGCGAGGCTCAACACAGACGCTCAGGTCCAACACCAAACAGTACAATATTTATTATTTCATTATTGGCTACTTCAGGGACTTTATTTACATGGTTTTAATTATATGCAATTTTAAGGCTGCCTACAGTTAGGACATTAGCTATGAATGCAAGCTCCTAACGATCTTTGTGACTGTAACTATGACAATATAAATGCATTTGTATTGGCTATATGCTGCCATCTACTGGGAAACACACAAACTTTACATACAAACTGTACAAATAGTACATCTTTCAATTTCAGTTAGATTGTTAATTAGATATAGCTGCTCACAAATAAAATGAGTTCAATATTTTATAATGTAATTTAGGTCAATGTTAGTCTTGCATAATATTATAATGTAATAAGCACCAAATCACATTGGCTTCTATGAGCAGGTCAAGATTGCATCGACATCAGCAGCAAATGACTGCAGTCACATAAGCTGCACTAATGAGCATAAGCAGTACTAAGTCATAAACTGTATGCAGTCAGTGGTTAAAGCACCACTGCTGGCATAATCTGTATGGACATATTCTTTTGTTTTTTTATGTGTTTGTGTGTGTGTGTGCATTTGTGTATGTGTGTGTATGTGTGTGTACGTGTGTGTGTGTGTGTGTGTGTGTGTGTGTGTGTGTGTGTGTGTGTGCACATGTGGTGTGTGTGCCTGCCTGGTGCGTGTTTGGTGTTTCTACACAGCGGGTGAAAGTTCAGAGTTCACGGCGGAGGGGCTGATCCGAGAGGAGAGTGTGGAGGCCGAGGCCTCCGGAAAGAAGAGGTCTGGCGTGGAGGATAAGGGGCCGTCTGAAAAGGAGGTGGAGGAGGAGGTGGAGGAGGAGGAGAACGCCAGCACAGCCCTCCAGACTCTCCATTCAGAGGTGTGATTCAGATTCACTCAACACCTATATACTATATACTATATACTGTTTACTAGACTATACTATACCTAGTATATACTATACTAGACTATAACTCAAAACCTATATACTATATACTAGACTATACTATACCTAGAATAGACTATACTAGACTATACTATACCTAGTATAGACTATACTAGACTATAACTCAACACCTATATACTATATACTCAGTGGCGTTATTAAGGTGGTCATTGGCCCCTAGGCTACTCTTTGTGTGGGGGTCCCCCTCACTCATCATGCTTTACTAGTAAAAACGTAGTTTAGTGGCATGTGCTAAGAGCGTGCTAGGAATCTTACACGGCCCACAAACACACACACACACGCACACTCGGGCGGGGGGGGGCTGGCATACACACACACATTGAGACAGCCGTTACTATAAACACCAATACTACAGAAACAAGTGTGATTTCGCAATTGTTGCTGTGACCACATCTTTTTGTGGGCCGACCAACCGACGGAGCGAGCTATAGAGCTGAAAAAAAAAGCATTCACAGTGCAAGCTGGTAACAGCTTTTGGCTTTCTAAACCACAGGTACAACATCTGCAGCAGTACACCCTGTTTTACTGAGGCAAAATCACAACATCGTTACAGTGACACAAATCGAAAAGCTGTGCAATACTCAAATAAAACAAAGCCATGAAAATACAATAAACACAGCAGCAGCACCAATAACAGCAATAATGCAACAGCAGCCTAATCCCAAATACATATTCTTACCTTTAGAAGTTTTTCTTCCTTGTTTTTCTGACAGAGAAGTCCTTAATGAGGATGGTAAACTGGTCACGCCGATCTTTAAGCCGTTGTGCTTTTCGTTTTTTCGTTCTGCTATCACATTTTCTTTCTGACATTTTGCCGCTATGCTGTCCAGTAGCAGTGATGTATTATCTGAAAACCAAGTTGACCTTATGAACCTGGCCACATGACATGGCCAACACATCTGCTTAATTGTTGTTATGTTTCTTATTATGGGCCAATAGGGGTCAAGTTTTTTTTTTCTCTGAAATAAATTTAAATAATTAAAAATAGTCAGGCCAATCTGGGGCCCTTGCACACGTGGGCCCCTAGGCTGCAGCCTAGGCTGTGCATTAGTCCGCGCCTGTATATACTAGACTATACTATGCCTAGTATAGACTATACTAGACTATAACGCAACAGCTAGTATATACTAGACTATAACTCTACACCTATATACTATATACTAGACTATATTATATCTAGTATCCTAGATTATAACTCAACACCTATATACTATTTGTTAACTAGACTATACTATACCTACTATATACTATACTAGACTATAATTCAGCACCTATATACTTTATACTAGACTGTACTATACCTAGTATATACTATACTAGACATATACTGTATAACGCAACACCTTTGTTGCAACAGATACACTGACCTTTAAATTGGAGTCACAGATGTATGCTAGTGCCTGTACTTTAATGTAATACACTTGTGCCCGAAAAGTTAATATTTACATGCTTTATGCATATTGTTTCAAAGTTGGTAAACTCAAAATGACAAAATACCTAGCCTGGCAATACACAAGTACCACAAAATTGCCACATTATGAGATCGGATACGATTTTAACTTAGACTGTGTGTGTGTGTGTGTGTGTGTGTGTGTGTGTGTGTGTGTGTGTGTGTGTGTGTGTGTGTGTGTGTGTGTGTGTGTGTGTGTGTGTGTGTGTGTGTGTGTGTGTGTGTGTGTGTGTATTTTAATCAGGGCAAGTATCTATTGAATCTGATGTGATGATGGTAATGGATGAGGTGTGATATCCCCCCAAAAACTCATGATGTAAAAGCGCGATATAAATGCAATTCATTATTAGTCATTATTCTTTCTATTGCAGTGCCCGTTCAAAACGTGCCTGTTCAGAAAGGTCTTATTGCTTGGCTTCCGATATTGCTGGTGCTTGCACCTTTTTCAAGAACCACTCATTCAAACAACTTCACACTCGACACTGCACCTCCTTGGGTCCTCAGCAATACACCCGTCAAGTGTAAAGTCGGTCAGAAGAACGGTTGTCGAGAAAATCAGGACAGACGTACAGCGACTCCTTATAGGTTGATTGTTATGATTTTTATGTTTTGGTGAAAGTGTGTTATGTGTTCGCATGCTGCATGCTGTACCTACTAGGGTAACCAAGAGTTCAGACTAGACCCCCTGCTGGAAGAGCACAATGCCCTCATGGAGCGGATCAACAGCTGGAACTTCCAGATCTTTGACTTGGTGGACAGAACTGGAGGGAAGACGGGACGAATACTCAGCTATGTATGTGCATTCCTCCAGCTGTTTTTTTGGTTTCTTTTATTTATAAATAATTTATAAATGTATAAATGAAACTAGGAATGTTTTGAGTGTATTTTTTGTAGTTAATTGGAAATGGTAGTAATGGGACCTGTTTCAAGTAGCAGGTTAGGATATCTTTAAACTTAAATCAGAGTGTTACGCTGTACTGTCGGGATTTTCGGTCTGAAAAAATGTGCGTTCGCGACAGGCTTCAGAAGCCGTCATCTATCGCACCCTGAAAATGTGTTGCTGTTTCAGTGCTTTTATTGGTTGAAGCCTACCTACCTACCCAGCAAACATTTTGACATCCAGTCAGCTACTTAAGGCTAAACAGTGACATTTAAAACGTAGCTAAAATATTCACAGGCTCAGCATGCAGTGTGCAAAGAACGGTCCGCAGGTCCGACAAATAGACAATTCAGACAATTCTCATTCTCATTCAAGTGTCACATAAATCACTTCCTCTTGAAACAGAGCCCAGGTGTTGTTGTTGTTGTAGTTGTAGTTGTTGTAGTTGTTGTTGTTGTTGTTTTTGTTGGTGTGTGTTGTGTGTGGGACTTAGAGATTTCAATTTATTTCCCTAGGTGACGTACACCCTGTTCCGAGATACGTGTCTGTTTGAGATCTTTAAGATCCCTGTGAAGGAGTTCATGATGTACTTTTGTGCCCTAGAGAACGGATACAGGGACATTCCTTGTGAGTAGTCCACCATGATCCATTGTTTTTGTGGATGCAGATGTTAGCTTTATTTATTTAAAAAACAAAACCTAAGGCTGCTATAGGTAAGATCCGAGAGTTGTAAAGAGAGAGAGAGAGCAGAAAAGAGCAAAAGAGAGCAAAACCATTTAGAAGTGTTGCAATGCACGCATCTGTGATTTACAGGCAAGATGGATTCCCTAAACCAATCAGGGAAGAGATGCCCTGATTGGTCAGAAATGTACTGGGAGCGGTCTAAAATCAACTCGAAACAGATATTCTCACAGCACATTTCACTCACTAAAAGCTGATGGATGGCTATACCATACATAACAAATTACACTCAAATAACAGCTCTTACATCTTACCTACAGCACCTTTAATAAACTAATTTATTCATATATGTATGAAGGCAACATTATGAATATGATTGTTGAGTCCAAGAGTCCTTTTGAAAATGCTTGGTAATATTTCCCTAACATGTCAAATGTAATATTGCAGATCATAACAGGGTCCATGCTACTGATGTGCTCCACGCGGTCTGGTACCTGACCACTCGGCCAATCCCTGGATTCCAGCAGATCCACAATGAACATGTGACAGGAAGTGACACAGGTAAACCGCAGGGATAATGTAGTAAACAATAGTGGATTTTAGTAGAGATGTCAATATGGTTGTAATGCCATTTCACAAAGCTGTTTTTGGGTATTCTGCATTTTTGTTTGTTCTTGATCAACATAAGTCTCTAAAGGATTTCAGGATATAGGCAATGACACACATTGATTACTTATGTGTTGTTGTTGTTGTTGTTGTTGTTGTGACAGATTCAGATAGTGGCATCTCGCCTGGCAGGGTGTCCTACGCCTCCTCAAAGAGCTCCTCTATCTCGGATGAGAGCTATGGCTGCCTGGCCTGGAACATCCCTGCTCTGGAGCTCATGGCCCTCTATGTAGCAGCTGCAATGCACGACTACGACCACCCGGGGCGCACAAACGCCTTCTTAGTAGCCACTAACGCACCACAGGTAACACACACACACACATCCTTCTTAGTAGCCACTAACGCACCACAGGTAACACACACACACACACACATCCTTCTTAGTAGCCACTAACGCACCACAGGTAACACACACACACACATCCTTCTTAGTAGCCACTAACGCACCACAGGTAACACACACACATCTCCTGTGTGGTCTAGGAACATGATTAGTCCATCCACAGCGACAATGAATCATGTATCACTTTGATAATCATTTGCTGTTTAGTGCTTCAGAAATTCAATTTGGTGCATGGATCATTATAAAATAAATGCTTTGGTTTTCCTTGGCTACTTATCAGATCAGCAAACACATTTAAGACATCACTTTGCACTCTGGTCATTTGTGATCATTTGCATTTGCTATTATTTGAGATTGTAGACCAAATCTTGAATTGCTTACTGGTGCAGCCCTAGTGTTGTCAGACCTACATGTTCTGTAGTAGGAGTTTCCTTTGGCCTTTCCTTTTGGCAAAATGATGACAATAGTTTTTCATAGTTTCAGTATTTCATAAATATACATGACCTAGACATCCTGTGTATGGATTCAATGTGTACAGACAAACTGCATGCATTGTTATGCAAGCAAATGTCACAATACATTTCTTAGTTGTATTTTTTTATATTGACTTAGATTAAATAAATCCATGACTTGGATATATACGGTATACTTAATTAAGTAGTCCTTGATCACATCTGTGTAGATTTTCTTTTACTGTCTTAGGTAAATAGACATTTTTTCATACATTTTTCACTTAGATAGAATAGGTTGGATAGACTTATAAGGTATCCTACTGTGATGTTAATATTTAACTTTTGTTTCCCCCTTCATCACCTTTTCCTGTCCAAGTCAGTACTTTATTCTACAATATAAAATGTTATGTTCGGTAAAACAACATAAAACCTTGTCCTCCACCAACAGTACACATTATTTATTTTTTTAACAGGTGTACTGGGACATTTTTTTAGTCTAGTGATTCGTTTTTGTTTGCTGGGACCGATGAGGAAACACCAGAACGATGCAGGAAGACTCAAATGGTTTAACACTAAGCATTCAAAGCTTCAGAAGGCTTCTTTCTGTTTAGCACTGAAACTCTGAAAGCCTTTAAGAGCTATAATCAGGGATGGATACATGAACAGTGTGAGGAGACTTAGAGAGGCACCTCGGTACTAGATATCCCCATAAGTAATCCCCACTTGGATTTAATCTTCTTCTAGTGTAACGTGATGGCAACATAACACACTTTGATGTCCAACATGATCAAAGTCATTCATATTCAGTGTTTTAATGGCATTTGTCATTATTTGTAACCAGTTTTATAGACAATATACACAATTCACCAAACAATAACGTAAATGGACAATGAAAAATAACGAATGGTTACTCCTTTAGTTGGGTTGAGTTTACATTGCCTCTAGACATGTGTTGTTGTCCATACAGATTGTGTTGTTACATTCTCTGCTGTGTTACTATGGCAGACTGCAGGTGTAACTTTTCACATTCATCCCCTATGTGACTCCATCTCAGACAGGAGAGCCTAGTATCATGTTACACACACACACACACACACACACATACACACACATACACACACACACACACACACACACTCACTCACTCACTCACTCACTCACTCACTCACTCACTCACTCACTCACTCACTCACTCACAGAGAATCCAATACCAATACAATGTTGAATGGATTTCAGTCAGTTGTACCTGGATAATATCCCAAGGTTTGGTGCTCCTCCTGGCCTACTTTCTGATTAACGTGAACTCGTATCAGACCATCGGACAACAGAGCAGATGTACCTGTTGAGGCAGCTGTGGAAAGAGAGTTTGCTCCAGAGCTAATTTTGTATTTTTTATTCAACCTTTATTTAACCAGGCAAGTCATTAAGGACAAATTCTTGTTTACAATGGCGGCTAGGCAAACAGCAACGCTTCTTGAGGGAAGGTCGTAGGGGTTAAAAAGAAATGTCTAAAGTTAAAAGGCAGCAACACACATTTTCAGCGAAACATTTCCAACACCTACGCCAACACCTCCGACTTACATAAAATCCCAATAAGTATGACATAAATGGCACAGAGTGAAGCACTCAAGCATCGGGCATGTAGGTAGCAAACAGCAGCATCAGGCAACACAACAGCATAACAAGAGTAGCAGACACAAGCAGTAAGACCAACAGGAAGGTAAAACAGCAGCTGCTGCAGCAAAAGAAGGCAGCTTTATTTATATAGCGCATTTCATACACAATGGCAACTCAATGCGCTTTACATAGAACAATAAGAATTGAAATAAAAATTAGAATAATAATAAGTAATAAAAAATAATAAAAAATACAAGAATAGAGGAATAGAAAGAAATAAAGTACTATAAGAGCAGCATAAAATCATGATTTTAAAAGGACATAGTGCAATTAAATTTACAATTTAAAGTGCTTTGAACAAGCTCAATCATAAGCGCAGGAGAAGAGAAGTGTTTTTAACTTGGATTTAAAAATGCTCACGGTTTGGGCTGATTTCAGTTCAGCTGGTAGTTTGTTCCAAAAGAACAAGAACATGCAGCCAACAGACAAGGTTTAGGGAATATTAGTTCATCTAAATGGGCTACAATTTAAAGGATTGGGACATGTGGTCCCACACCATAAGCTGCTACTACTGCCGGAGAATTAGTATTTTCTTTCATGTAGTATTTTCGATTTCTTTTAACTTTCGAAGACATTCTAGTTTTTTTTTTTAACTTTCGAAGACATTCTAGTTATTTTTCTGCTTTCTTTCTAACAAAGGGACACGTCAAAGACCAGAGAGAGGAAACTTGGTTTTGACTCATGGCTTGATTTGCATCGTCCATTCATGTTATACAAAGCAGTTCCTGCACATATTACATTTTGTACTGTGAGTGCACTCTGCATTCTGTTTGTCGGTTTTTTACTGCAACAAAGACACATTATTGCATTTAATATATATCCTCAAATGTTTTTTTTTTCCAAGTACGGGAAATAAAAAAACAAATATCTTAAACATTGTAAAATGCATGTAGTAAATCATAAGTCCTAAACGCTTTCATAAGACACAAGGTAAATCTTGTGACCCACGTCCAATTATTAAATGTAGTGAGAAAAAAAGTTGTGTGGAAGTTGTCTGTGGCATGTGGTAACTCCAACGCCGACATGACGTAATCCGGCTTATCAGGGCCAGACCAGCACACCTCATGCCTGCCGATGTGCAGCTGTGTTAGTTTAGTATAAAGGTGAAAAGGTTAATGGTATGTGCCTGTTTAAATAATCTGTTTACATAAGGGGGCCTGGGTTACCACTGATAGTGTCTGTGGCTGTGTCCCAAACGAAAGGCAGCTGCCTGTTGCCTTGCTGTCTGGCGAGGTATCCTTGGGAGGCAGTGTTTTTGCATGAAGTCACCTGTAAAGGAGTCTGGATTGAGACAGACCTCCAAGGCAGCAATGCGTCACGACGTCATGATGCCGCCAACATAACGACGGTTGACGTCCGTCCCTTCCAGCGGTTATACTAACACCTGTCGGTCATTGCAAAAGTAAAGTCGGCACACATCTCTTAAAATAAGCATGATGCAAATAGAAGGATAAGAGGATGTTCGGTGATTAAACTGTCGATTTCTCGGTAGAAAAAACAAATCGGAGGTTAAAAAAGGAAATATAACTTATATTTGTATTAGAACTCGGGGCTGTTACTCGCCACTGTTTTTCTTCTTGTCGGAGCAGTGGAGCGGGCGCACGGGATTGTGGGAAATCTTGACCAACGAAGGATACGTAACAAGAGTAGCATACGCAAGCAGTAAGACAACCAAGTAGGCGAAACAGCAGCTGCAGCAAGAGAGCAAGAACATGCATGAGACAACAGCCGACAGATGAGGTTTAGGTTTCGGTTTAAATCTTAGTTTATCTAAATGGGCTACAAGTTAAAGCATTGGGACATGTGGTCCCACACCATATGCTGACCAACGAAGGATACGTCTACACTGCCTTCAAAACCATGCCTGGCCGGAGGCACCTCAGCAGGCAGCACTTTTTGTAAATATTCGAGGGAGACATGACTTGATGCCTTCCTGCCTCCGTTTGCTGCATGAATAGGCAGCGTTTTAGACATTTGGGACACAGCCTATGTTGGGCAAAAGTCCCAGGAAAGGGGGTTGAATGAAAGAAGAGGGAACCCTGAACTTATTGATTATCAATAATGTCGACAGACCATTGCCGACCATGTCTGGAAAAAGGCCTCTCTGAATCGGTGTATTCGTGTGACATCCTTGAATAATTTCTACGTATTCATCCACATGTTGTCCCATATCGTAATATGCCATGACACCATCACTGCCACTTCTGGTATTTTGTCGTGTTGGTTTTGGCGTTAGTGTTGGCTTGACGTGCAACACGTTTCAGAGCAGCATACGGCAGCTCAAAGGGCAGATGTAGGATATCAAATACTGAGGGAGATTAGATTAGAGAGCACACTTTTCTCTTTTCTTTTTTTTTGACGTGTCCTCTATCCTTGCCTCCCCCCCCCCCCCTCACCCCCGGTGTGGGCGTGGCTGACAGGCCGTGCTGTACAACGACCGCTCGGTGCTGGAGAACCATCACGCGGCGTCTGCCTGGAGCCTCTATCTGTCCCAGCCGCAGTTCAACTTCCTGCTCAACTTGGATCATGTGGAGTTCAAGCGCTTTCGCTTCCTCGTCATCGAGGCGATACTCGCCACAGACCTCAAGAAGCACTTTGACTTCCTGGCCGAGTTCAATGCCAAGGTGTGAGCGGAGCAACGTCGATGCAAATGAGAAATGATGGCTGTTATGATTTTGATCGTTTCGCATGTTCTAGTCTTATCGTTCAAAATCACATGATTTGCTTTATTTGTTTCTGCATTCACACGTACCTGAGAGCCGGACTTCAGACTTATGCCAGACTTATGACACAAATTTGACAGTGTTGTTTCTTATCCTGTCTCTGTGTTTTTATTGTTTTATTTCTGAAGCACTGTGTGACCCTTGTCTGTGAATGACGCTATATAAAAACATATTTTATTGCTTACAAAAATAAATAACCCCCAAAACGCTGCAACACTGCATAACTGTAAAAAGTACCTTTGTTTGAATCTATTAAAAACAGGTGAATGATGTAAACAGTCCAGGAATCGACTGGACCAATGAGAACGACCGGTTGCTGGTGTGCCAGGTCTGCATTAAGCTTGCAGATATCAACGGACCAGCCAAAACCCGCGACTTGCACCTCAAATGGACAGAAGGCATTGTCAATGAGTTTTATGAGCAGGTAGGCCATGAATGCACACGTAAAATCAGGTTACATAATATTGGACATGAGCAGAGGCGATTCTAGAGTCTGTGGTCTCAGAGCGCTTGCCAGCGAGCGGCAAGCGCTCTGAGACCAAGTCGCGGGGGCCCCCTAGCGGCTCGGGGCTCCAAGCATTTGCCTGCCTTGCCTGTTGGCAAGCTGCGCCCCTGGACATGAGTACTTTGGCAGACTTTCCTGTCACCAAGCCAAATGGTTCTCTGTTTGACCGTCGGTACACAATCAATACAACTTGACCTGTCTGTGACGGTCCTTTTTATCAGCCAAATGTGTGTCTGGCTGAGTTTATTCGTGGTCATACTTACTCATGCCACTTCCTTTTAAAGAATCCATGTGGTCTGAAACATTCTCTACTACATACATATTGAATCTGCCTTGCTGTCTTTTTAATACGAGAATTGCATTGCTTCCTGTGTAGCAGAATGATTTAATGCCAGTATAGTATCACACACACATCCATCACATCAACACTGATATCATCATCGTCATCGTCTTCATCACATCAATGTCATCATTTTATTCCATATATTATTCTAAATGGTATACATACCATATATTATTCCAGATATACTATGAATACCGAAGATAACTTGTACAAGGGCTGCAGCCTCGTACCTACGACCAAATCACAGCCGTGCTGATATTCAGTATAACAGCACTCCCTCTTGTGTGATATTGCTTAAATATATACCATTTATTATTCACTATATTCTATATATACTAAGGCTGTCCCAAATACCATTTTTGGGGCTTCAAAGCTTCAGTGAGAATTACCTGTGAATACAACACAAGCTGTCATACCTTCCTCAAACTTGCGGCCATTATTTACTTATATACTTTGCTATTATTGTAATTACTTATTATTAATTATTATGATTAGTCTAATGAGAGATGAGGACAAAAATGTCAAGGATTTCAAGGATTTTCCTTTTCATTGAAACGAAAAATGGTTTCAAAATGTGCGATAACTATATAATAAATAACTATATAATAAATGACAGCCATAGTCCATGAAAACACATTTTGCTCATATGTAGGCCCATAAACACATTAATAAATAAATAGGCTGTAGCGGTAACTGTCGCAGTTTCAGTGCTGGTGAAGTTAGATGAGAGCGCTAAATTTCCTTGTCTGAGAATAGCAGAATAAGTAATAATAAATAAATAATAAATATAAATATAATAAATAAACAATAATAATGCATAATGAATAATGTTGGATTACTATTTCTTATTTTATGGGATTTTTGGGGTAATGCATATATATAAAAAATGTTTAAAAAACCCTGATGCATTGGAATACTGATTTGGACTTTGATTACCATGGCAACGGTCGAAGCCTCGAAGCATATATTATTCTATACCAGTTTTGAAATCGAGATACAATCGAAGTGCAAACACGGTTGTAGAATCTAGCTACTTCGTGTCAACAGGGCCGTTGTAATTCGGTGGTTGTGTCCTCTCTTTAGGGGGACGAGGAGGCCAGCCTGGGTCTACCCGTCAGCCCTTTCATGGACCGCGCCTCGCCCCAGTTGGCCAAGCTGCAGGAGTCCTTCATCACTCACATCGTAGGGCCGCTGTGCAACTCCTACGATGCTGCAGGCCTCCTCCCTGGTTACTGGATCAACCAAGAGGAGGGGTCGGAGGACGAGGACGAGGAGGGGCCGGTGGACACGGATACCGATGAAGATGAGCTTGACGAGGAGCTGTCGCCAAGTAAGATATACACAGACGCTCCTGTAGGTAAGACTGGAGAGTTGCAAAGAGAGAGAGCAGGAGAAAGAGCGAGATTTAGGAAATAAACCCTCAAAAATGCCCCCTCCCACTTTGCACCCTCCCTCCCTCTCTACATTTCTCTACCACTGAGAAGTGTTGCATTGACGCCCCGGTGGGGGAGCTATAATCACCCCTTGTGTGCACCTGTGATTGACAGTGATGACAGATTCCCTGAACCAAAAAAGGGAAGAAAGGCCCGAAATGAGCAGACTATGATCTAAAGTGTCTCATACCGAGGCGGGCGCAGTCCACCAGAACAGATACTCTCACAGAGCATTTCACCTACAAATAGCTGACGGATGGCTATGGCATTTCTAACGAACTATACACTCAGATTATAGCTTTTCAGTCTTACCTACAGCGTCTTTCATGCAGCTTATTTTATTATCCAATCGAAATATGTTGTAGTGAGGTCATCCTCTGGGCAGCGTCAATATAAATCCTGTTGGGTTGTGGGGATGATGATGATGATGATGATGATGATGATGATGATGCGTTCCAGAGAGGAGGAAGGGCCACCGCAGGTTGTTCTGCAACATTATGCAGCATCTGACGGAGAACCACAAGGGTTGGAAGAAGACTATTGAGGAAGAGGAAAGGAGCAAGGAAAAGCAGCAGCAGCAGCAACAGCAGCAGCAGCAGCAAGAGCGCCTCCCCCCCAGCCTGCCCCCCAGCCTCCCCCCGAGCCTGCCCTCCTCCCCTTCAGATGACATCCAGGTCATCCAGGAGGAGGAGGAGGGAGAGGAGCGTCAGTAGACGGGGACAAAGGACAGAAGAAGAGTGAGAGAGGCAGACAAAAGAGTTCCCTAAAAACGCTCTCTACCTTTCACCTACACAAACTCAGCCACATGTATGTCATACACGCACACACGCATACACACACACATTACACTGTCTCTCACACACACACACACACACACACACACACACGTTACACACCCTTCACTGTGCTGACATGTTGATGAGTAAAACACGGCCTTACTACTGTGAGCGGAACCTGCTGTGATGGCGGGAGCCCCCACTCCTATGCACTTTCACCCCCTGGAGAGTCCAGGGGTCCCGGGGGAAGAGACGCGCCAGGACTCTCAGAGATTGGTGCAAAAAGAGAGATTGATCAGAGAGAGGAAGGAGACTCCTCCTGGATGAAATGCTGCCTTGAATGCAGAGCGCTTAACTCCTTACCCCCTTAGGTACAAAAAAAAAAATTGAAGTCTCCGTATAACAAAAAAAACAAAAAAAAAACCTAAAGCTATGTCGAGGAAAATCATGAAATAAAGAAGTGATGGACAACATGTACCAAAGTGAACCGTTTGAAACATGGGAGGAGCAGAGACGGAGAGCCTCCACGTCAGGTATATTTTAGACTTCTATATCAAATGTGCCTGTCTGAACATATACTGAGTCCACGTTGGCCAAAATCCTGGGCTTGTGTTGTTCTCTCCCCTTGCTGGTGACACGAAACACTGTATCAGAGGCAGTCACAAAGACTATATGAATTGTGGACTGACAAATAGCATTTTATCTGCATCATTTTGGATGCATTTTACTCATGTGTACCACCTGCCTTTTATGTTGGATTGTCTTGATTGATTCTGTTGCCTCTTTTTTTTGTGTGTGTGAATGTTTTGTCTTTGTGCATGCAATGAAGAATGTGTGTGTGTGCGCGTGTGCGTGGGTCCGTGTGTGTGTGTGTGTGTGTGTGTGTGTGTGTGTGTGTGTGTGTGTGTGTGCGTGCGTGCGTGTGTGCGTGCATGGGTCCGTGTGTGTGTGTGTGTGTGTGTGTGTGTTTTCCTAATAAGTGAAGTGTCCTCTGGTGTTTTAACATGTTGCAGTCAGATTAGGAGTGCTATTTCAATGAAGGGATTCTATGTTTTTATTTTAACTACAAGTATTTTTTAAAGGTTACTCAGGATTCACGCAAAGTTGAATAATTATTTTGCAAATATTATTGTCATGGGTGTTTGAATACACTTTTAAATCAAAGAAAATTCAATCTGGATGACTGAAGTCGTTTTTAATCTTTTTATGAACAACTTGGAAGCAGACAAATTCAAGCAATTGAACTCCTCTGTGACGGAGGAGCGTGTGTACTGACTATCTGACACAAACTATTTGGATCCATTTTACTGGCAGGAGGATAATGCTTCTCCTGCGTGTCAGCAGACCGTACATTAGGGGATTTGCAGATTCGCGTTCGGTGGTTGGGCAAACCATGTAACAGTATAACCAGGTTTGTTGGTTTCACTGTTGTTAGTACAGGTTATCTTTTCTTTCACAGTACTACCCCATCATTAAAATGTCATTTTAGTCAACCAGCACACTAATATTTAGACAAGCATTTTCTCTCTCTCTGTCTCTGTCTGTCTGTCTCTCTCTCTCTCTGTCTCTCTCTCTCTCTCTCTCTGTCTCCCTCTCCCTCTCTCTCTCTCCCTCTCTCCCTTTCTCCCTCTCCCTCTCTGTCTCCCTCCTACAGTCTCTTGCTTGTCTTTTACTTAGGCTTTCTTTCTTTGTTTCTGTCAGACTCATGTTCTGTCCGTTCTGCCAAACCGTGACCCAGGCCAGTGTGTACAGAGGAGAACAACATGTTCTCTTTCAGTCTGGTTTGGTTTTTAGCTGTGTTGATTGATTGTCATTTTTTTCTTTCAATGTGTGACTAGACAGGTGTACAAACAAAACAACAAATCCCAACAACAGTAGCTCTCTATTTTTATCGGTAAAAACTTTTGGCATTCCACTAAAACAAAAGATTTAATTACATTTATTAAATACAAGGCAGCACCGCTAGCCTAATTATTGTATCATCTTTTTTTGAGTTGAGTATGAAATATAAATCAACAAAGTAATATTCTAATGAAAAAATAGATAGTGTGCACATTTTAATACCAAACAAGTATTTAGCCTCTGCACAAAAACAGTATGTGCATATACATAAACTGTATTTTTGAATTAATCACCTGATTGCATCTGTTTTCTAAACACAGCTGGTATACATGTATTGTACATTGAAACCCTGTAATTACCTTTTTTCTTTTCTGCATTTTTATCTTTCATCTATTTTTGGATGTTCAACTGTGGGTTGGTTTTTTTTGGTGTTCTATATTTAGTTTTTCATTTGAGCATTTCAGCATCTCCCTTCTTTGTATCATAACCACTCTAGTAGTCCTTGTTGTTTCTCTATCACTGTTGTCTTAGTGTCAGTCTATTCAATCATTGTCAACTTGACCCCTTTATTGGCTGCGGGCTCGGGACATAGACAACGCATGTAGCCACATAACCATGAGGTAGGAGTCAGGGCTGGGGTCCCATAGTGTGTGTTAGCAGCTCGGTGCCCACTCTGCCCAGATACGCCCTCACAGCCTCCAACCACCCCATCTCTAACCAAACTTGTGATGTTAAAAGTTGATAATTTGTTGGCTCCTCACTGTCACCCACACAGTGTCCTCTGATTGGTTGTGCCATAAATACATCTACCGATGGCTGTCACCCTTATGTAGCATTCAGATGTGTGCATTTATTTAATGTAACAATTCACCCATATCAATGTTGTCGTGGGGGCAGGGGTGATTTTTGTTATTTATAGCTTGTCATAAACCACCATCCAAGTATCAGCAGCTTTCTCCTTTCTTTGTGTGTGTGTGTGTGTGTGTGTGTGTGTGTGTGTGTGTGTGTGTGTGTGTGTGTGTGTGTGTGTGTGTGTGTGTGTGTGTGTGTGTGTGTGTGTGTGTGTGTGTGTGTGTGTGTCTTTCCACTTAAAATATAGGCACCAATAGTTCAAGAAGCACTAAGCAATGTTTAAACCAAATACATTTGATATATAAGAAAAGGTAAGATACAATAACATGTACTTAATTCATACCAGACATGAAATTGATGATAGATAAAAAACAAATATGGACTTAGCGATTCACATTTTTTCTCTAGTTAGTGAATTACTTGATTTCACTTCCAGTATGCACCCCCCCCCCCCCCCCCAAACATACAATCTAATGGATTGTGTCTACATTGTTGTGCTTGGGATATGCCCTCGGCTAAACCATTAAAATATTTAAATAGGTGGAACTAGATTTCAGGTTGAAGTTTTAAGAATAAAATGAAAGTGTTTTTTAGAAAAAAGGTTTATTTCTCATAAGTAAAAACATATACAAACAACAATATAAAATATATTTTAGTAAACATGAACTTCACATTGTACTTTTTGAGTATAGGGGCCAGCACCATTTAGTAGAACTAAATGTTCCACACAAGCTTCTTGAAAATCAACATATTTCTTAGAGAGCATTTTTCCACAGAACCCAATCCCTAGAGTGAAGTTCACAGTTCAGACAAGAAAACTTGGTATGCATCCAGCCTACTACACTGAATTTTTCGTGGAAAGTTTGCCGTTGCCCTTTTCTCCCTACAATGGGAACACGTTTGAACAGCGTTTCCCATTTAGCTAGACCCGAGTAAGGAAAGGCCATGACCCATTTCAGAGGTGAATGATCCATCAATCATTCACCAGCACTGTAACACTGCAGCACTGCACCACGCTCATGTTTCTGAGATTTACACGCTGGTTTCCAGAATGTCCACAAGCCCAAAATACTTAAATAACTTTGATTCAGTTAAAAAAATACTCGATTTTTTTTAGCCCTGCTGTTTCATTGTTGTGTGCAAACATGCAAACTGCTACTGGTCATCCGCCATCACCTATCCAATGTTAAGTGTCCAAATGGCGTATACCTTAATGCAAGTAAAAAACCTTAATGCAGATCGCAAATTGCGGAATACATCGGCACACATATTGCACCATGTGTCTGTAAAGGATGCAGATTCTATGCATCTGAACCAGGAAGTTGCTTTTCTGTGCAGGACACTGGAGTGCAGACTTTAATGGATTGACAAGCTGTACTGTACACCTGTCTCCCTGTGTCTGGCGAGCACAGCCTTGTCTGCTGTCTGCGGACGGCGCAAATAGAGTAAGGCATGGGCTGCAGGGTCATGCCCAGTTTGGGAGTGAGAGTTGGCATCGTTCCTGGAGGGAACTGGAGATGAAACCTCTGGAGCATCGTGGTGAAGAAAAGGAACATTTCCATCCTGGCCAGTTGCTCACCCAGACATTGACGTCTTCCTAGAAAAAAAGAAGAATGTAAAAATGTTTTAGAGCCGAGGCCAGAGTGAGCTGTAAATGCAATTTACAGCAAGCACTTGGCAGAAGCTACATGTTCTAGATTACAGTGCAGATGGATATGAATTCAGCTCAGGGATATATTTTATGAAACATGATGGAGCTAATTTATGTTTGGTTTAGCTTATTAGTTCATTTAACAGAGACTGTAGTTGTGCACAGGACTTGTAATAGATTATGCAAGTCTTGGTTTGAGTTTTCTAATTACATTTTACATTATCATGATTTTGAAAGAAAGACCTTGCTTCAATTCTTTGAAAATACCATACATACAAATATTTTTTAACGCTGGCATCAAATGATGGGCTACACACCATTTCTCCACAGTGATACATTCTATGATACAATCAAGAAATGAAGCATTAGAGTTTTTGGAGATTTGTGAAGACGGGAAGTCAACTAACCCAGGGAGAAGGGCAAGAAGGCTTCCCGTCTGACGAAGTTGCCGTTACTGTCCAGGAATCGCTGTGGTGAGAAGACCCCAGGGTCGTTCCAGTATTTTTCATCAAAGTGCACCGAGTACAGGTTGGTGATCACCATGGTTCCTTTTGGAATTGTGTAGCCATTAACGTTTGCATCCTGGGAGGTGGCACGGAAAATCCCCAGGGGAACGATGTTGCAGAAGCGCAGGACCTCGTGAAGAACCGCCTCCACGTACGGCATTCTCTGCTTGTCCTCCAGCGACGCTGCTCTCCCATTGGCCAGGACGCTGTCAATCTCCCTATGGACCCTCTCTGTTCAAACACAAACACGAACATCTCAAAAATCTCAAAGCAAAGTGTTCATCTTGGGACGAGCCCACTGGGCCCGGGTTCTACCATGGTATCGCTTCACCTGTGCCCTCATATGATACGCGCAAGCGCTTCGCTCGCAGTCGGCGATATGTCAAAGTGAGGAGGAGGAGGAGGAGGAGGAGGAGGAGGACGACGACGACGAAGCCGCTCCTTAGCACTAACCTTGTATGTTGGGATAGAGAGCCATGTACAACATGGCCCAGCGCAGGGTGTTGGTGGTCGTCTCGGTGCCGGCGATGATGAGCTCGCCCACCGAGTAGATGAGGTTCTCCCTGGAGTACGACGTGCCGGGGTCCCCGGCACTCTGCTCCAGCTCGTCCAGGTAGGCGTCCACATAGTGGCGCGGGGCCTGGGGCACCCTGCCCTGCGAGAAGCCGTCGATCACCTCCTGCAGGAAGCGGTACACCTCCGCCGCGTTGCGGAACAACTTCTGGTGCTTCCCGAAGGGCAAGTACTCGATCCAGGGGAAGGCGTTGTAGAGGAAGGCCCAGCCGCTCACGGCCAGCTCCACGTTCTCGCTGAAGAGCTCGATCATGTGCTGGAAGTTGTGGTCGTCGTACGTGAAGCGCTGGCCGAAGATGATGAGGTTGGTGATGTTGGAAACAGCGTTGGTCACCAGGTGCTTGGGGTTGAAGGGCTTGCCCTTGTGCTCGTCCATGGCGTCCACGAAGAACATGCACTCCTCCGAGATCTTCCTCTCGAACAGCCGCTGGCCACTCCCGAAGTAGCGGAACGAGTTGCAAGCGAGTTTGCGATGTTCAATCCATCCCCGGCCATATTTATGGTTGAGAAGTCCTTTGAGGAAAATAGCAAAACAAAAAACACTTAATAACTTAATAATTATTTCAAATATGATTCGATTCTTGCTTTTTAACACAGACGATGACAGGTTTGTAATATTATCATGCTTTATCAACTTACCTCCCATTTTGGTCATTTTCTTGAATAAAGGCAAGGAGGGGCGGTCAGCAAAGACTTCACTCTGATGGTAGAGGCACTCTCTCATGCAATCATATCCATTCAGCACTACTGTCAATATGCCTCCCAGATCCAGACTGAAGATCTGAAAAATATGGATTATAATTGTGCACAATGTTATCTTGCAGTCATTTTTTAAAAGTTTTATTATTATTATTTTTTTTTTTACAATAATAGTAAGTTTGAAGACCGCATAAATCAGATCATTAGCAGCAAACCCCCCGGGTGTTAAATCAACGTTAACGACGTATGCGTTAAGATCACGCAAAAAAAATAAATACGCGAGCCTCTTACGTACTACGCGGATCACGCGCGAGTTAACTGTGTGTGCGCGAGCGATCGACTGCATGCCAAGTATCGCGGTGTGCCACTGCGTGCGCACGTCAACAAAAATACGGCAAGACAACACACACAATAAAAAATAAAAAAAACAACCGGGGTTTTACCTTACCTGTCCGTGAACTTCACTCTGTTTCTTGAGGAAGACGTGCGGCTCCGTGGCCAGGGAGAATATGTTGCCTATGACCGGGATGGGCGACGGGCCGGGGGGGAAGCCCGGCGGTCTCCTCTGCTTGACGAGCTGGCGGACCAGCAGCAGGACCGCCGCGACCCCCGCCAGCAGGCAGCCGCTGGCCAGGACGGCCTGGCCGCACGACGGCGACCGCGGCGGCGGCGACCCGGAGTCCAGTGCGAGCATGTTGCGTCCCACCTTGCCCCGCTCCTGGTCCTGGTGGTCTCTCCAAAAAACCGGGACCGGGTGCATATTAGGTATCATCCTCGCCCCCCCCCCCCCCCCCCTCCCCCTCCTCCTCCTCCTCGCCTTTCTCACTCTCAAGCAGATTGGCCAGCGAGCCGCTCCGCGGAATCCGCTGTTGGACTTTGTTCTGCTTCCTACTTGGTAGCGGAGAGCTGAAATTAGGTCTGGTTTGTTTGCCCAGACCCCCCCCCCCTCATACATGGGATGTGTGTGTGTGGGGTAGGGTGGGGGGCTGGCTAGACGGTGAAAGTCAATTGCAATTAAGAGAAGTCTTTGTGTTCTGGTTTTGGTGCAGGCCTGGCCTATTGGCTCCCTTGTCATGTGAGCTAAAGGCATGAGTTTATAGGAGAGAGAGGCTCCAAGGGAGTCCATTGCATTTAGGAACCTTGTTATTTTTATTGTTGTATTATCAGCAGCAATTTGCCTACGCGCTGCACTTAGACCACACATGAATTGCGTGGTCTAAGTGAAGACATTCGGTTGAACATCTGCATTGGGCTGTACAGGCCTTAAAGACAACCTCTCGGGGTTCACATTTTTCCGAGATGTCTCTTTTAATATTGTGTGCTGACGTGTGGAATGACCTTTTGTGAATAAAGTAGGCCTAATTCTGCGGTACTCCTTGAAGTAGGCTACTGTCCTAACTCCCCTCAGACATTAACTTGAAAACATGTAAATGTTCTTCATTCACTCCATTCAAAGTTGTACAAGTAGGCCTACAGTATCGAAGGCTATTCTTAGTGGTCGTCGTCACAACCTTATATTTGGATATGAAAGCGCCGGGATGATCAGGGTCAAGGAGGCAAGATGCTGGTTCCTCTATAAAGGATGTCCCTGCAGCAGGTACCTCTGTTTGGGGGTGCATCAGACACAACGTACAGAAAGCACTGGAAAGATGGTATCTCAGGAGGAAGTTGGCAGGGAAGGGCAGGCTGCTGGATTGACCCGGTTGCAACTCTTTAGTAGATGGATGGATTGGCCAATAGATGTAGGCCTATTCACTTAAAGGACAATTCCGGTGCTAAATGAGACCATATGATCATAACACATGTCCACTGAGTTGGACCGTTCTCTGGGATCAGTTTTCATTCTAGTCCAATGTAACCCAAGTTCTCCAAAACCGCTAATTAGCTTATAACACTAGCTGTGGGGGCAGACGTTCATGTAAAATAAATCGCAATTCTATACCATTAACAAGGCTCAAAATCGCACCACACTTCCACGGCAGCATAATGAGGGTCCCTACATGTAAAAAGAAGCACTGAGAACTTTGTAAGTGTACAGACAGTTTATTAAAAAGAAAGTTTAGAAAGCCAGCGCCTTCACGAAAACAAGCGGGCGCCATCTTTGGAAAACAGTCACGACCAGTCGAACGACGAACGCCGTGCAACGTAATGAGCCGGAAGAGGCGAACACATGAGATGTCCATGAATCAGAAGGTGTGCAATCTAGTAGAAGGTGTGCGAAGTGCGAACAGTGCGTGTGCATAGAGAAGAGAAGAAAATGGTTTGTGTTTGTGCTTTTCCCGGCTGCGTTCGTCACTCGACCGGAATGAAAACTGATCCCAGAGATCGGTCCACCTCGGTGGACATGTGTTATGATCATATGGTCTCATTTTGCGTCGGAATTGTCCTTTAAGTAAAGTAACTACGTTTTCCCCCTGTAAAACACCAACACTGAACAAATAGAGTGCACTACATAGACATGCCCTGACATCTTTGTGAACTTATGCATGCATACATACATGCACATGCACACATGCATAATGCACATACATGATACATTATCTAAAATAATGCATACATACAAAAAAATACAAAATAATGAGTGAATGCATACATGCATTCATGCATACATGGACTCATGCACGCATCCACATATACAGGTTTAGGTGTGACATATATGATGCAGATTTTAAAAAGAAAATATCACAGGGAAACTATATGTAACTATTTTGGAAACTAAATGGTGTCAGAACTGGAAGTGCTACTAAAAATGTGCGAAGCCATGTTTTGTTTCAGGTCAACTTCGTCCCACTAAGCCTTCAAGCTGCTCTACACTGAAAGGTTAGGCCACCCTCTACATCCAGAGGTTGAAGGTTAGGGCATGCACTGCATTCCATGCTTGTTAAGCTGTGCCAAACATTCCTCTGAAGCTTCTGTGCTTGAAAATAAAACTGATCTCCTGCTGAAAATGGTACAATTTGTATGAAATACACACACAAACCCACCCACCCACCCACACCACACACACTTACACACACATGCACACAAACCCACCCACACCCTATGGGGGGTGAGAAGGGTCACGGGGGACTAGACACGTACGTACGTTCGTGTGTTTTTTTACTAAAAGTCCCACATGTGTGTACGTACGTACGTCTGCGTGTGATGAGTACAACTCAGCATGCAGACCACACGTGTGACTCCTAAACACGCGCGTGCGTGTGTACGTACGTACGTGTGCGTGCGCATTCTGCACCATGCACATTCGCGTGCGCATGTGTATCATTATTGTTGTTTTATCTGTTTTCGTCATTTAGGCTATTAATCGTTTTTTGTTTTAGCTGTATTGTCATTCATGTTGTTTTATTTTCGTTTTTATTTATTTTTAATCCATTCAGGCTCCTCTGTGTTATAGGAACATGAATGACAATACAGCTAAAACAAAAACTATGAATAATAGACTAATATTATTATCCTATAATTATTAATAGGTCTATTATTATCCTAGTTTCATTGATTGCTTACCTGGAAAGGTCCATCTAGTCCATTTAAGGCTACATAATTGACGAAAACAGATAAAACCACAATAACGATACACGTGCGCACGCGTGTGTGCGTGTGCATAATGCAGAATGCGCACGCAGATGTACGTACACATGCACGCGCGTGTTTGGAGTCACACGTGCGTATGAACCTGCGGTCTGTATGCTGAGTTGTACTCATCACACGCAGACATACGTACACACACGTGGGACTTTTAGTACATAATCACACGAACGTACGTACGTGTGTCTAGTCCCCTGTGACACACACACGCACACACATCATATATAAATTAGATTATACACTATACACTATATAGATTATATATAAGCACCAAACACAAACCTCGAAGCAATGCCAATGTAACCAATATGTTTGTAATTGGTTGTAAGTTGTAACTATCTTTTGATTGGTTTAGGAAGAAAAGCACTTGATTGGCCAAAAGCCCACGCACCCACTCATTCATAAACATATGGAGGTATATATACAACACTCTTGAGCTACTATGCAACATATTTTAGTTAAAGACCATTAGTTAAATAAAAACAAATACATACAACTTCACTATTTTGCACAAATAGAAAACAAGGTAAGTAATATTTTTTACTGTGATTATTTTTTCTGGCTACCCTTTGCTATTTTAATGTTATTTAGTAGGAAGTAGTAATTGATCAGTTTTTTCTTTTTGGTCTTTCCTTTTTGGACTTTATCAGCAGATAATGCTGATGAAAAATAAGTCTCCTACACAACTAATATCTCTCACAGGCAACTAGAGCTCAGATTCGAAGATGCCTGCTTTGATCGACGATTACTCACTGTTGTTGCCTTGCCTTGATTTTTTTTATAAAATAGGAACATGGTGCTGTTGTTTTAGACGTATTCAAAGAGCCTAAATGTTTAGTTTGCAGTGTTTGTGGCTGTGGTATTTTTATTCAGAGGGACGATGCTTATGCTGAAGCTGTCTACTGTCCTGCTTGCTTATGCCCTGGTCAGCATTCAGAAGCCCAGCCTGCATGCTGCACCACCCAGGTAACAATGCATATCTTTTAGGGATACGCATCACACTGTAGACATTTTCACCGATTTCCTATGATGATGCCTCTGTGAAACGGGGCTATTCATCATACATACATCATTCCATTATTATACAAAAAAAGCATTTTCAACAATCTCGAAACCATACAAATCTGGAAATAAGATTAAATAAATAAAAATAATAAATATAATCTTAATTGTGGATGTAAATTAGATCAGAATATACTGTATATTAGAAATGTATATCACATGTATATTATAATAGTATATAGGCCTATAATATTATATATAATATACTATATAATAAATATCTATATTATATATACACAAAAAGGTATTTAATGGTCTTTAATCATCCCTTTCTCTTTATAGATGCATGTATATGCATAACTACATAGATGGAATTGATTCGAACAGTCTGATCATTTTAATTGTGTGTCTCTCCAGAGCCGCTGAGACAGATGCAGACAGGGTGTCACTGGTCAAGCATAGTGCCCAGAAGCTGCTTGATGCTATAGTCCAGGAATTCATGCACACTACCTCAGCTGAGCATCCGCAACACACAACTAAAGGAAATGGGTACGACACGCAACATGACGACAACACAGATCAATTATTATGTTTGAAATCAAACATTAAGAAACGCAAGACCAATCATTTTTGTATTTATTAGTAGGCTTTATGTTGGACAGGGTAGTTTTTTTCCCCCATGTCAATCTATTCTTGGAAGCATTATTGTTTATCTTAAAAACATTTAAATAACCACTTCAAATAGAATATATGTATGACTGTATGTATAATGTATGTGTAAATAAATGTAATGGGGGGATAAATGTATATATATATATAAAAATTTATATATCTTTATATATAAGAAATATGCAGAATGAGTATTTATTGAGATGAAAAACCAATTTGTCAACAAAGACATTGCAATATGAAGTAGGTACATGCAGTATGAAGTAGGTGTATTTAATGTATGGTCTCATTACATTAAATACACCACAAAATACAAAATAGCTCCCAGTATGCGAGCACTAACATTACCCTTCCGATGTTTTCATTGAATTCTATCATTCCATTAGATTAATCATCAAGTCAGGGGAACCTTTTCAGTTGGCAGACCCATGAAAAATGTAATTACTTGAAATTGTTCTTAGAAGAGCCAAAGAAGAGTTTACATAATTATCATTATACATCAATAACCTTTTTAGGGAAGATATTTAAAGGGGCTATAGAATATATATTAAGCCACAAGATGTCGCACTAGAGCACCAGCATCTCAAACCACAACAAATGGGAGTGTTCTTTACCTTCTTAACTCATCTCATGCACGGCGCGTGCGTTATCATGAACGCACGGCCGGACTGGACACCAAAACAAACAAAATAGAAGCTCAGATTACAACACACAGAGCAAGGGTGCCTTCATTCTCTGGTCAGGACGCCATTACTCCACTATATCTCTACATAGCCAATAGTTGTTTGCTGCTATATTAATGTTCAGGATATCGTCTATAGCCCCTTTAAGGAATGGTCCTTGGCTCAACTAGGAAGTACAAGACTTCTCAGAATGTCTCAACAGGATCCCATTTGTTAGATAAATTAAATCTTTTTTGGCAGTCCGACTTCCGCTCCCACTCCTGTCATGGCAAATATAAATTAAAACATAAAAATATATGTTACCATGTTTTAAATGGGTATGCTCATCGTGCAATGGGTATGCTCATCATATGCTAGCTAATAACTAGCACAAAACACCATATGGTGTGTGACACGCCTACATCATGTTGTGTGACAGTTTTTAGTTGTCACATTATATGATCTCTTTGTCACACCATATCACATGAATGTCATTTTCCTACACACAGAATTATTGATTTGATTCTATAGTTTATTATTGAATGTTGTAACTAATTATTTAGTTTTAACTTAAGTTTAAGCTATTATTTTGTATTATTTATTGTATTGTTTGTATTGTCCACCTTAAGAGACGAACATGCAGTCTGGACACACATAAAGCCAGTCGGAGATGATTTTAAGAACATTAACAACCATGTAATTGACACTTTCCATGTCGTGAGTGGAGATCTTACTCTCCTCCATGACCACAACAACATGAGTTAAAAACATGAGGATTTCAAGAGAGTAATGATAAGGGATCATGATTAAGTGAATTACTTCAAAGGCTGTATCCCACGGAAGTCAGGTGGCATTTTTCGAACATCTTTCGCTTGGGGCGGGACATAGCTTTTCAAAAAGTGGGAGGGTTTGTCGCTGTGGCTAGTAGAGCCTCGCCTTGATATTTGAATCCGTCAAAAACCAAAGCTAGCTGAAAATCACTGTGCTATGAGTTACAGTTTTCAATATAGCAATGTAATTGGACGAAATACTTCAATACGTCAGTTTAACGCCAGTGCAGGCATGTGTCTAACTACGTTATACAGCTGTATACTAGAAGTAAGCAGAAATAATTTTTTGGCACAAATATATAAAAAATACCTACATTGAATAATTGTATTATTTTGGGTCGATATCATGGTATTGAAGTAATTCAACTATTGGTAACCCGATTTGGTCCTAAAAGGGCTATTTTATCGTTTTGTGGGAACTCTTTGGAAAGTATGCCCAATTTCAATTTTATATACAACTAGAAAAAGTACAATTTCAGAAGAAATTGTGGTGTGCAAGCTTGCTGAAAATAAAGTTTTAGTACCTGGTATATTGGAAATATATAGTAGAGTGACGTGAAGTAGTGCTGTAGTTTTATGGTGGCTGCTAGGTTGTTATACGTTGCTTCTTGGGTGTTTTGGGCAGTTGCTAGGGGGTTCCAATCTGCACAGTTGCTAGTGTTCTGGATGATTGCAAGGGTGTTCTTGTTGGTTTGCTATGGTGTTCTGGATGGTTGCTAGGGTGTTCTAGGTGGTTTATCTGGTGTGCTAGGTGGTTGCTAGGGTGTAATGTGTGGTTGCTGGGGTGTTCTGGGTGGTTGCCAGGGTATTCTGGGTGGTTGCTAGGATGTTCTAGGTGGTTGCTCGGGTATTGTAGATGGTTTATATGGTGTTCTAGGTAGTTGCTAGGGTGTTCTGGGTGGCTGCTTTGGTGCTCTGGGTGGTTGCTAGGGTGTTTTTAATGGTTGCTAAGGTGTTCTGGGAGGTTGATATAGTGTTCTAACTAGTTGCTAGGATGTACTGGGTGGTTGCTATGGTGTTTTAGATGGTTTCTATGGTGTTCTAGATGGTTAATAGGGTGTTCTAGGTGGTTGCTAGTGTGTACTGGGTGGTTGCTATGGTATTTTAGATGGTTTCTAATCGGTGTTTTAGATGATATATAGGGTGTTCTAGGTGGTTGCTAGTGTGTACTGGGTGGTTGCTTGCTATGGTGTTTTAGATGGTTTATATGGTGTTCAAGATGGTTGATAGTGCTAGGGGGTTGCTAGGGTGATCTGGGTGGTTGCTAGGTTGTTCGAGATGGTTTCTACGGTGTTCAATGTGGGTTTCTATGGTGTTCTAGGTGGTTGCTAGGGTGTTCTAGGTGGTTGCTATGGTTATCTAGGTGGTTCCTATGGTGTTCTCGGTGGTTACTAGGATGTTCTTGGTTTAAAAGTCTAATCATTTAAAAAGCATAAATAGTAAGTTTGAGTCATTGTATAGAAGTTTGGATAGTCCTAATCCTACATTCAAATAGATCAAATTCCTTTTTGAAATGTAATAAATGTTACAATTGTCCTTCTCTAAAGCAGTGTGACAGCAGAGAAACGGGCATGCAACACAGCCACGTGTGTCACCCATCGGCTAGCCGACTACCTGAGTCGCTCGGGGGGAACGGGCAACAGAAACTTTGTCCGCACCAATGTTGGAGCCCAGGCGTTTGGCAGACGGAAACGACACAACCCCTTATGAACGCTGGAGGGATAACGCGATACATGGTATGTTATACTCAAGCTTAAATACAGGATATGTAACATATTGTAAAATACGATGCTTTTGTGTTGTTATGGAATGGAATAGTCATTTAAATGAATGTTTTAAATTTGTATTCTATAAAAGTTTAGAACAAGCATATGCTGCTGCATACATGACGTCATTTTTCATCATAAAATACATACAAATTGTCTGTATTAAGTTTGACTTTTTAACTTATTTTTTCCCTCTTCTTTGCAGTACAGCATGGACACTTCAAGGAGCAACGAGTTGTCATTAGGCTATATATCCGGGGAAAAAAAGTTAAAAAACTCCTTGTGCATAGCTTTACGATACATTATACATCTAGCTTGTAACTGAATAACAGAAATACAGTCTATCATGACGGAACAAAATAAATATCACCATCATAAATGGTGATATCGGGAAACAAAAATAAATGTATTTGCTCATTATTTTGTCCATTCATAAGCCCATTGCCATGTAACATAAGCACAGTGCATGCATATTTGAGACTGCTTGTTTCTATATTTCACTCTTCACACAACAAATGTGAAGCACAAGTAAGTCTTCACCTTGATGGAAAAATGTCTTAACTGTGTGAGCATGAGAAAAACTTGTTGAATATTGCAATTATTTTGTATAGAAAGAAAACAAATGTATTGTATTTCACCTACGCAAATGTGTTTAACTGTAAAATGATGGGACAAGATCACTTCACAGACGAGTAAAAACTACACATTTAAATCACATATTATTCCAATAAAAAACTGTTCTGAAACATTAGGTCTGGTCTCTGTTAAGACACAACACTAAAAATCTAATGGAAAACATTGTATGCATTAGTGCTTTTACTATGTAGCAAATACATTTAAAAAAAAGACCATAGGACATTCAATGTATAGCTCAAACAGGAATGTTTGCCACATCTGCAGTAGAAACTGTTGTAAAACTATCTTCATGTTTATCATCAATTGAACATGTGCTAGCGATGAGCACCCTCTGATGCATGTAGATTTACTTGGCATGCCCACTTGTCTGTGTAAAAGCAAACACTGTTACTCTGACCTTTATGAACCGATTCCAAGAGATTCACAGTAACTGTTTGGTATAAGTCCTAATAGCACCCCTGGGTGTTTTCAAAGCCGACCAAATCTCTCAGGCCAGTGTGTAACAGACCCTGAACGTTATGCCTGCTAGTCCTTACTAATTAGTCCTATCCACTCATCCAGTGGCTTGACAAGTCAGTGTACAAACACAATGTTCTTCAGTCCCCAGCACTCTGGTCCCAAGATTTGTGTATTGCCATGCCTTGTCTTTGTTTTGACAGTAATATCTAAATGATTTTGTTTTTCCATATTTTCTCATGATCCATCCATCCATTTATCTTGGGACACGAGACAACACCGTGTGTACACACTATACATTTCCCAGTTAAACGTGGGGTATGTAAATTTGCCAGAATTCGCAAATTCACAATTTTGTTAGAATTTGGTAAACCCCCATTACACGTTTTAGCAGTTTGTTAGCCATCTTACATATATTACATTGCTAATGCCACAATTAGTTTTATTATATCATTTGTGTTAATGACATTTCATTAATAGGTTGATGCAGTGCCAATACTATGTCATCACATTTTTATACAGCCTTAAATACTTTTCCACAACATACTAATGTATATCCCTATAGATGAACCACACCTAATGTTGGTTGTGTTTTTTTAGTAATTCCTGGAAATGTGTCCATTCTGAATTTGATGAACCAACATGAAAAAAATGTCAATATCTATTTTTAATTCTGCTTCATTATCCTCCTCAGGCGTGTGTATGAACACTGTGTGTCTCAGGTGATTACTGTGTCTTGGGTTACAGTTAACCATGTGTTAAAGCCCAAACAGAGCTAATGAAGGGGACCAGAGATGCTGTTCAAGATGTTCCACACAGCCTCAGAGGAGCTGTCTAAGATCCCTGAGAGGCGTCTGTCACCAACGCCTCCTCATTGCCCATTGGGATGACAAAGTCCAGCTCAATTAGCAATGCCACAGTACCCTAAACTTTATCCTAAAATATAGATTGAAAGGGTTGTCAAAGACGTTTAATTACTGGTCTCTCTAAACACTGAATGATCAATTGAGAAAACCTCTTTGGATTGATCTTTGTTGGTCCATGGTGTAGGAATTTTGATAAAACTAGATTTTCAACAATCTACTGCCCTAATGTGTGACATTAGTGTATACAAATACACTATAAAATGTGGTCCCTTTAAGGAAGAAAACCAGGAAGTTAGCTGGGTTTTAACAAAAGGAGAAGGGAAATGTTTTGGGAGGGGCTTGTTGGATTAAAATGCTTCAGGCTCTGTGCACAACTCGCGTGACGTACTTCCGTTTTCCCCGGTTGTCGGCAGAAGAGTTTCCGGTTTTCTTCCTGCTTCACTACAACAGCGGTGAATATGAATCAAAACGAACAAATGAGAGCTGTAACTGTACGAAAGAA
The DNA here is from genome assembly GCA_030340625.1 of Merluccius polli. Lineage (NCBI taxonomy): Eukaryota > Metazoa > Chordata > Actinopteri > Gadiformes > Merlucciidae > Merluccius > Merluccius polli. The sequence goes on from JAOPHQ010005978.1 coordinate 193,124, forward strand.
GAAAAAAAATAACATGAGGGATGGATATAAGTTGCAGAAGGTTGTAGGGGGCTCAAATGAGCATTGTTGTGTGCCACTGTGTACTGGATCGAGTCGGTATAACACCGAACTCAGCTTCCACCGGTTTCCTAAACATACTGGCCACCGTACACAGTGGCTTCACAAGATCCGCAGAACCGGGTTTACCATTACTCCGCATACAAAGGTCTGCAGCCGTCATTTCACCAAGGACCAGATCCGCACCACTGCAAAAGGAAGACGGTTTTTAACTGCCAACGCCATACCAACCTTGTTCGAGTGGAACGCTTACAGCAACGAGACGCGGGCCGCTGTTTGGGAGCGCCGCACTCGTCCGACATCGAGTCCGGAACCTGGCCCGGCGGAGACCGAGGAGGAGATTGTGGATATGGTCCCGATGCCCATAGACCACGATTACGTGGTCTATGGATTTATGATCTATGGTCTATATCTATGATCTATGATCTATGGTCTATATACATTTCTAATGAAATGTAATGTAAATGTTTATTTACTGGTATAAATTTATGATGCAAAATTGAATGTAGTGAGTTGATTTTTGGGTCCATTGAATGAGAAGTAGACTCAGCAGACATCCGGGCAGTATCAACAATACATTTATTCATATTCTGGTTACCTAACATTACCTTCGCCGATCTATACACACTTGAATTACACAAATAACATAGTATGCAAAAAACACCAAAAGGTTCAAATATTGGCCACAAAGTGACAGTGAAAAACTGTGTGCTTCTCACCAGTAAGTAGCACACCTGCTGAGTGATTATGACATCATAAACTAGCATCCGTCATGAGTGAATAACTGCTGAAAACATGAAGTATTTTGTTCACATATGAAGTACATTACTTTGCACAAAATAGCATTCAAAACAGAAAATGTAACTTTGACAGACCTATGGTCTATATACATTAGAAATGTATATAGACCATAGACCATAGATATAGACCATAGATCATAGATCATAAATCCATAGACCACGTAATCGTGGTCTATGGGCATCGGGACCATATCCACAATCTCCTCCTCGGTCTCCGCCGGGCCAGGTTCCGGACTCGATGTCGGACGAGTGCGGCGCTCCCAAACAGCGGCCCGCGTCTTGTTGCTGTAAGCGTTCCACTCGAACAAGGTTGGTATGGCGTTGGCAGTTAAAAACCGTCTTCCTTTTGCAGTGGTGCGGATCTGGTCCTTGGTGAAATGACGGCTGCAGACCTTTGTATGCGGAGTAATGGTAAACCCGGTTCTGCGGATCTTGTGAAGCCACTGTGTACGGTGGCCAGTATGTTTAGGAAACCGGTGGAAGCTGAGTTCGGTGTTATACCGACTCGATCCAGTACACAGTGGCACACAACAATGCTCATTTGAGCCCCCTACAACCTTCTGCAACTTATATCCATCCCTCATGTTATTTTTTTTCTTCTTTCGTACAGTTACAGCTCTCATTTGTTCGTTTTGATTCATATTCACCGCTGTTGTAGTGAAGCAGGAAGAAAACCGGAAACTCTTCTGCCGACAACCGGGGAAAACGGAAGTATGTCACGCGAGTTGTGCACAGAGCCAGAGCCCGTCTACGGAGAGCCTGTCCACTCCCCATTAAGTCCCATTGTACCGAATTCTGGTTGCAGTTCCACCAGAGCTCCACTGGGGGCGATCGCCCGTGAGTGCAGAATGAATGGGAGCAGATGGAGCTACACGGCTAAATGTGTCTCTTTCACCTGATTCTCATTGAAAAAACTCCGATTTGATTGTAGTTCTTACAAGTTCAACATAGGTTATAGATCGAAAGTTGAATGAACGAGTACTTATGTCCTTTCGATTTCTTACAGGACGTGTCGTTATTGCCCATAACACGCTAGCATTCTGCTAATGAACGCTGATTGGTCAGTGAAGGACTGATTACGACCAGAGATCTGCTTGATGGCATCTTGGCATCTGAAGCGGGACCAGAACGTTATGGTGGACAATTTCGCCCAAGTTCTTTTTTTTTTAACACAGCAACTTCTTTTGGTTGCTGGCACTTTTATCTGCGTATCGTTATGTATGTACTGCTGTGTTATCGATGCCTTGAGGGAAAGGGAGAGGCTTGCCGTAAAGCAGTATCTCTGGTCGTAAGATGAGTATGACGTCATTGACATTTTAAAATACTTTTTTAAAGCAAATAAGTGACTCTAAAAAATCTAACACCCAGCAATGTGTAATTTCTTTGCATCCCCTTTCGAAAGCAACATTCAAATTACTAGACAAAAATTATATCCTGAGAAAAGTGGAGTTTGAGGGGTATAGCTCCATAGACCGCCATTCATTCTGCACTCACCATGTGAGCGCCCTCACATGGAACCAGAGGGGAACTGCAACAGTTCAGAACCAGGAAGTAAACCGAGAGTGGAACTTCTCTCCTTATTAGACATTCTCTGACAGAGCCTATGGACAGAGGGCCATTATTTAGAATGACTTTTGTTTATATGAGCTTCTTGATAATTAATTTAGGTTGAATTACATTTATCTTGCTTTGTTTGATGCTAGTTTTCTGTTGATCCGTTCCATACAACTTTTCACCTGGGTTTAGGAATTCTCAAATTTGATTGTGCAAACACTTAAAGTGACACTTCACAACAGGTAATGATGCACACTTTAAGGTTTGCACCCTGATGCTTTGGGCTGGAAGTTGTACACCTAACCACTACACTATCGTGCAAACACATTAGGTATCTTCAATGGCCCCTGCCAGCAATATCAAACTTTTAGACTACATTTGTATATTCTGAGGTGAAGAAACAGAAAAAAATCGTGTTTTCAGCTGTCTATCCCAATGCAAAAATGCTAAAAAAAAATAAAAAAATAAATAAAAAAGACCCTCACCTAAAGCACATGTTTGTTTTTTTGGACTCTAGCCGTCCGTCAGTATGCACACATCCATATTAACCAACAAGGCCCTTCAAGCCATGGCTGACGCTGCTGAGTAAAAGGTAATCAAGCTAACAAACCAGTACCAGTAGTTTTCAGTGAAAGGTGTTCAGATTGTAAAAAGAAAAGACCCGACTTGGCGAAATATTTGTTATTTTATCTCTAGTCTAGTGTTAGCATCGCGGTTAGTGCTAGCATCGCGGTTAGTATTAGCATCGCGACTAGCGGTCTTTTAATCAGTCGATGATTAGCATAGGCTACATGGCGAATTACATGTTAGGGTTGTTCAATATACAACAAACCAGACGTGAGTTTAACGGGGGATTTTTTTCAGTCAGCTACACTGACCCTGTTTATATATATATATATATATATATATATATATATATATATATATATATATATATATATATATATATATATATATATATATATATATATATATATATATATGTGTTATGCAGTCTGAGTGTGTACATTGTCCACTGATCCTACCTGGGGTCCGTTTCACAAAGCAGGTTCATCAACCTCTGAGTTTAATCCTAAACGCTGAGTTGATCTACTCTGAAATAGAAAACTCTGGGTTTTCGGTTCCACAACACCGGTTTTGAGTTAATTTGATCAACTCAGAGGAGTTCCACCTAGGGTTAAGCGCGTGCACCACAACTACAAAAAGCCAGCATCAATGGAGCCCCGATTCTACGAGTCACCATGGCAACGGGGAAGAGGAAATCCTAATGCGCTCATATGGCGAGTTTCAACACGTTTTTAGAAAGAAGTGCAACACTGCTGCGTAAGTTTATGTAGTCCTTTGCAATCATCATTCCTGTACCGAAAGTGTCTTGTCCTTCTGAGAACAAGGACTATAGACCAATTGCCTTAACATGTAATGTGATGAAATGCTTCGAAAGGATAATTGTGAACCAACTCAAGTCTGATGTAGCTCCTTTACTGGACCCACTCCAGTTCGCTTACAGAGCTGGGAGAAGCACTGAGGATGCTGTAGCCAGCATCACTCATTTAATCAGTAAGCACTTGGAAGATCCTAGGGCGTACGCACGTGTTTTTTTCGCTGACTTCAGCTCCGCTTTTGACACGGTATGTCCTCAGCTACTGGTAAAGAAGCTATCCAACATGAATGTAAACCCTTACATAATCAGATGGTTCCACTCGTTGATAACAAACAGATCCTTACAGGTTAAAGTGAATTCTACTCTCTCAAGTCCCAGACGGTGTAGCACTGGTGTACCACAAGGGGGAGTGAGTTCTCCTTTCCTGTTCACTGTCTACACTAATGATTGTAGGAGTAGTCTCCCTAATAACTACATTTTTAAATTTTCTGATGACACTGTCATACTGAGCCTTCTGAGGGGTGATGATAGTCCGGTGGGCTATATGCAGGAGATTAACAACTTTAATACTGTATGTGGCAACAGTCACCTGATCTTGAACACCACTAAGACAAAATAAATTATCTTTGACCCAAGAAGTGTACGCCTTCATGACCCAGTGGTCATTGGTAAAGTGCAGATTGAGCAGGTTACTTCTTATAAGTACTTGGGGGTCCACATGGACAATCAGCTGAAATGGCATGTTCAGGTTGATTATTTGTGTTCCCAATTGGCTCAAAGATTGCACTTTCTTCGTAGACTGAGACTTTTTGGTGTAAGTACAGGAATTATGTCTACATTCTATGACTCAGTCCTTGGGAGCATTATTAGATATGGCATGGCTGCCTGGTTTGGGACTCTTTCTGTTCAGCTCAAATCTAAAATATCTAAAATGCAAAAAACAGCGATGAAGGTAATTGGCAGGAAAGACTCCCTTTCTCTCCAGTCTATCTTTGAGAAGTCAGTGCTCAGTTTGGCTAATAGAGTGCTGTCTGATCCTTCCCATATTCTTTATTCTGAATATGAGTTATTACCTTCTGGTAGACGCTACAGAATGTGTCGTTGCAAGAGCAACCGATTCAAATTATCTTTCCTTCCTACCTCTGTTGCACTCTTAAATGATAAGAAAGTGGTTCAGAGTTCTAGTTAGTTCTCTTTTTGACCTCTGGTCCCGCCTTTTGCTAGGTGTTTAAGCACTTTATCTATTGCTTATTCTTGGTCTTAATGTATTTATTTATTGTATTTTACTGACCTCTGGTCCCGCCTTTTGCTAGGTGTTTAAGCACTTTATCCATTGCTTATTCTTGGTCTTAATGTATTTATTTATTGTATTTTACTGATACGGCATCTTATCCCCTTGTTTGGGCTGTTTATGCTTCTTATGACTGTACAATGTTGCTATTTTTGTATTGTCTTTGTATGTTTTAAAAACGTTGATGTTGAGTATGTGCACCTTGCCCAAGACAAATTTCCCCTTGTGGGACAATAAAGTATATCTTATCTTATCTTATCTTAATCACAATAATATTACAGGGGGAAAATGCTTGAATGGTAGGCTAACTATTTCTTTATTTCATTTAGGTGCAATCCCGCGGGGGAGAAGCGCACTTGGCAGCAGCTTAAGATGACATTGTTCAAACAGATAAGACCTCGGCATGATCATTTTGATCATGTTTTACACTGTAAACTAAAGTAAATATTAAGTGGCTATTTGACTGTATACAGTTGCCTTGCTCAAGTGCTCTGCATCTCCGACATTGTACAAAAAACATTTGCAAAGAAACGCAGTGCAACACACAATATCTGCTGGGATGTGAGAGCATGACTACGGTTGGTAATGTTGCAAATGTAAGGACGGATTAGGTTGTGTATGTAAATGATGGACTGTGACGTGAAACGGTACCGCTGAAAAAGATAATTGTCTGGAAATGATAATTGTCTGGAAAGGCTACATCTATGGTCTGATAACCTCTCCCGACGAATATTTAATTCTCTGCGCAGTAATGCTGCACCGTCATCCACGGGATGACCAGGGGCGGATCTACTGGAGTGGCGCCCCCCCCCCCCGTCGGTCGTAGGTCCGGGGTGGGTTAATATCGCCCCCCCCCCCCCCCCCCCCCGCCGTCGCTTATATGTGAATAAGGGAGTACCGGTGTCGTGCCAAAAAGTGATTGTCTGCCAGAAATTGATTGAAGGCCAAAAACAGTTACTCAAAGGTGATTTCTACCTAAATATGACTTGATCTCATTCATAAGCTTCATAATATAAACACTGGAGCTCACAGGACACCTTGGAATTATTTTAAAGGACCATTACAACACGAAATAGGCATTTTCACCTGCCAAAAATTGATTGAAGAACAAACGTTAAACTTTCGAAGACACGTACCTTTGCTATAATTACATTATAATACAGTTGTGTGTATCTGCATATTATGGCCGTTAATCCAGAGAAAAGCAGACGTTTTTGCGCTTCCGCTCAACGGGCTGCTGTGCGCGCTCCCGCGGCCAGAAATCAGATTCTGGCAGACAATCACTTTTTGGCACGACACTTTTTTTCCACTTCGAGCGCTGGTCAAAAGGACATGTTCGTGAAAAAAGTCGCCTCCTACTGTGCCTAATGGACTTCTGAAATAGCCTACTGACTCAGATTTTTTAAATGATTTTTGACAGACGGCTACGCCAAAACTCGCCTGCTGACTGAATGACTGAGGAAATCAAATGGCGTGTGGCTGAAAGAGGGCGAAGACAGATTGATCCATTGAGAAAAACCTGGTCCCGACCAGGTTAGGTTCATAGAGTCTGTTACTACGGTAACTGACCGAGAGCGTAAGTTATCTCTCTCTGTGAAACAGGCTAGAGTTACCCCTCTTTCTCTGGTTTGAGTTACCTCCCTTTGTGAAACGGAAAACTCAGCGTTTCCCTCATTTCAGGGTTAATAAACCCAGGGTTTTCACTAAACCTGCTTTGTGAAACGGACCCCTGGACAGCCCGTCACTAAGCGGTTCATCAGGCGACCATGGACCAGAGGTGAGCCTCCTGATGAGGGAGACTGGTTTCCACGGCAACCCCACGCATCCTCCTCGGGCTCTTCAGTGAGTAATATTTAATCCTATTTTACCTTTTGTTTTTGTAAGATCATTGTGGTTTCATGTGGTATTATATAGTAGCCAGTGTTGTAAAAATGTGTTCAACGAATCCATGAATCATGTGTAACTGGCAGGTTAGCCCAGGACAGGGGCGGATCTAGGATCAGACCTTTGGGGGGGCTCAGAGGGGCTGTGAGGGAAAAAGAAATCACGTATGTGAGAGAATCATGCTGGCAACAGGCCCAAGTAGGCCAATTAGGCCTACTTCTATTTCGCCATCTCATCTCATATGGTATCATAAGCTATAACAATTAAACACAGCAGCAGTTTATAAAAGCCTACAGTATGTCATTATACTGCACAATTATGACTAGCAAGACAGTTGAGAAAATCTTCTTTATTGTTGAGCCACAAAGACCTATTTATGCTTGCTTCACTGAACACAATGCAAGCCATATTCTTAATAACATTGCACAAAAATGTATTTTATACATTTTGCATAGTAAGTTTTCAGTTTCAAGTTAAATAAAATAAAGGTTAAATATATATATTTTTAAAACAACAAACAACATCCCTCTAGCCTACAGTTAATCTGTGTCGCCTGACCTTGAGATTGGCAAATCTATCAATTACTGCATCAGGTGTGGCTCTCGCAAGAACGTCTTTCTCAATGGACATGACAGCCAAGTGCTGGAGTCTGCTTTGCCCCATGGACCTCCTGAGCCACGTATGAAGACGTCACGCAGGGCACTAAAAGACCTCTCACAACTGCAGCTGCTAACTTGTATCGTCAAAGCAACCTGAAAAACTGCTTTCAGTGAAGGAAACATGTCAACATCCAGTAGGTTGTACACTGTAAGCATGTCTTCAACTTTACCAGCCTCTCTCTTGCGTCTCAGATAGTTACTGGCAACCATCACTGCCTCTGATTTAAGGTCAATATGGTAATGTGCTGCTAGTCCAGACAAATATGGCACGCACAGGAAGACCTCTGAGGTTGGACTGCATGCTTGAATGCCTTTAAGCAATTCTTCATTCACAGACAACAGAGCAACCATCTTGATGTAAATAAACAATCTTTGGCTGATCATGTGACCGCTCACAGCTTCCCCATTGGATTGTAGCCATATGTGACAGCACACAGGTCTCCTATTGGACACCCGATCTTACCGGCTTATGCTCGGCTTCTGGGTAAGCTACAAACGACCTCTAGGGTTAATTCACTAGTAGTATTTGCTGGTAATATTAAGTCAATTATATCAAGAAAAGTGGTGAAGTAAGTCAGTCAAGTGGATCAACAACAATCCCCATGTGCGTGCGTGGTATCTCTCCCTCCCTCCCTCTAGATAACAGGGGGATCCACTTTAAAATACCTCCACACCGCAGACATATTCGCGCCCCCAGCTTCAAGCTGCTTCCGTGTTCTGCTTCGCTTTACGGCACGCAGCAAAGTGATGTCATTTTTATCAAAGCTGTTATTTTTCCCATTTGTTTTGAAATATTATAGGTCTGATAAAAAAAAAGAGAATAAATATATAGATATCAGTGTTTCCCACAGGATTTTGTGAGACTATGGTGGGTGGATCTCGGACCCTCTAGGGGGGTCCGGGGGCATGCTCCCCCGGAAGATTATTTTTTACATTTTAAAGTTAAATGCATCAATCTGGTGCATTTTGAAAGCAAAATTAAGAGACTAGATCTATAAAGACCTGTGTGCTCTTGTAAACAATTTAATCATAAACACATTGGTTGTATAGATACGAATGGTGAAAACACAAAATCAACTAGAGCATACATCTGAGCCATCAAAGAAATTAAGCAAACGTGGTTAACTGTGTTGAACTAGTTTATTTTTTAGAAAATAAAATAATAAATAATTAATCCCATCATCCCTATTTACAAACTTTGCACCCCGAATTCGACATTTGATTTTCCTGGACTTTGAGAAAAAAACAGCTCTAATGCCCTTTGGTAATTAAAGAAGCACTATGCAACTCGTTTATCAAAAATAACCTTAACCATGCAGGTTGAGAGTCGTTCTGATCGTTCTACAACACTTTCTGGGTTGTTTGGTGGGTGTTTCATCTCCCCCTGTTGGGTCCCCGCGGAAAAACAGAACATGCAACTTCATGTGGCCGTCCCGGCCACTTACGGATGTGACGCAGCGGAAGTATCCAATCGCGCCTCGAAAATGTAGTCAGATTGTAGTTTCACTGCTTTACGGTAGACCTGGGCGGGGGTGCCAAACATGGGTCCGGCTGAATATAAAGAGTCAGTTGCAAGGCAATTCTGGATCAATCGACAAATCCACTATGGATCCATCAAGACCCAAGAGGGGAAGGTCGGAGGAATCGAAGAATAAGAGAAAGGATTATGATAAACAAAGAAACCAGACACGAGTGAACATAGCGCGAGCTTATGCGGAATGGCGTCAACTGAGAGACTCGGAAGAATGCAAAACGGACGCCGACTTGGCTGTCTTGCTGCTGAAATTGTAAGTAGCCTACCCTTGGGTGAACTTCGTTTTTGTAATGTGGTTTGAGAGTCTGTTGAACAATGTGTTTTGCTCGACCGTTTTATTGTGAGCCCTGTATGTGTTTCGCTTGGTTGCTTCATGGCTAGCTTGCTAGCTAGTGAGGGTTTATCCTAGCGGTGACTTGCTACCACACATGTTTGTTTGCGGTCCGAATCCAGGTTCTCGTTGTGTATTACTATTTATTTATCGGGGTGGGGGGCGTTGTCAATGAGTTTTTACGACAGTGTTGTAGGCCTATTCCGAAGCTGCAGGGGGAGCTCTATAGTGAGAAATGCGAGCCCAATTCCGGCGAAAACCCAGAAACAGCGGAGGAATAACCGAGTTGCATAGCGCACCTTTAAATGCCTCTGGACCCATTGATGAGACCCTCAGGCAGGCAGCCAGGCAGGCAGCCAGGTGCTGCCGCTTGTCGGAAAAGCCGCTAGCAGCGGTAGGAACTGACGGCGACAGCTATTGACTTGGCCTAGCTAACCTAGCTAGCCCTTTTTACTGTTGGCGTTTTATTTGATTTTAACATCTGAATGTTAGTGAGAAGAAGAAAATGTCAAAGCCAGTAAAGTACCAGAAGCGGGATAAAACAGCGGTTAAAGCTAGCGAGTGAGTCCGGGAGAGGGCTACTCTCCTCGGACACATTACTCTGAAGCCCCGGTGACGGTCTGGAAGTGCGGATTAAAAAACAAAACAAAAAAAACACAGCAGTTAAAGCTAGCGAGTGAGTCCGGGAGAGGGCTACTCTCCTCGGACACATTACTCTGAAGCCCCGGTGACGGTCTGGAAGTGCGGATTAAAAAACAAAACAAAAAAAACACAGCGGTTAAAGCTAGCGAGTGAGTCCGGGAGAGGGCTGCTCTCCTCGGACACATTACTCTGAAGCTCCGGTGACGGTCTGGAAGTGCGGATTTAAAAAAAAAAAACAGCGGTAAAAGCTAGCGTGTGTGTCCGGGAGAGGGCTGCTCTCCTCGGACATATTACTCTGAAGCCCCGGTGACGGTCTGAGTGTGCGCGCGCCGCGTACAGCGAGGAGGGGAGGGGGAGGGGAGGGGCAGAGCGGCTGTGAGAGATGCTTTGCTGAAGCAGCGGGGAGAAACACAAGTTACAGCTCTTAATTATGTTATTATGAGAAGTGTAAGAATTTTTTTCGGTTCATTCTGAGACTGTGGCGGGACAAATTAGACCATGGCGGGCCGCCACAGTCTAAGTAATTAATGGGAAACACTGGATATACTGTATATCCGATCCCTGATCGGGATGTAACGTCCGATTCCGATCAAATCTGAAACCACTGTGATCGACCCTGATTTCCGATCACGTGATCGGATCGGGACATCCCTAATATTGACTAAACCTAAACCTAAATTTCTTTTTGGATTGTTTACCTCAAATTGCCACAATGAATAAATAGATTTTAAAGACATACCTGGTACAAATGTGTGTATATTTGAGACCTACAGTCATATATGTTGGTGAAATATTTCATGCGGACAAAATGAACACGAGGCCTCTTAATCATTGGTCTACCAATGTGTCAATAATGTTCAGACCTTATCTGATTACTTCTTCATTCTCTACCTTAATGTGATCTTGATCCTTGCCATCAAAGATTAAACACATCCATTCTTCTGCCTGCTTGAAAGAACTGTTTCAGTAATACAGCACGTTCATATTCTGTTCATAATGTGGTGAACACTGCAGCCAGGTGTGCTGGATTTCATTTAATATAATTTCAGGGTCTAATTTTACTTTCCGCATGCAATTTCCTCTAACTGAAGTTTTGAAGGCCTCAACATTCCAAGATGAACTTTGTGCATTAAAACTAGTCCAAGGAAAATAAGCCAAGGGGCTGTATTTAAGATAATGAGTGTGGGTGTGCTGGGACCACTTTATCCAAGACGGCAACTCCGGCCAGAGAGTGGACACAGACACAGGGAACAGTTTGTGTTGTTTATATATTGAATGGGTGCATGACATCAATGAATGACAATGTATAATGAAATGGATGAAGGAATGAATGCATGAAGAAATGTATGAATGGTTTCTGTAAGACAGAATAAGAAAATGGACAAATAATTATTACGAGATTTAAATACTAAAACACCAGGCTTTAGTACTTTAGTACTAGCAACATCCCATAAATGCTATATGAACATAAATGGCATAAATAGCTTCCACATACACACGTTAACACAGTGCAATATAACAGCTGACAACGGCGCGGCAGAGTGAAGTACACATACGCAAATGTTGTCTATATGAGGTGCAGGCTTCTACACTACTAGCTGCCCAATTAGTGAATCAACTAACACAGTAGCAGAAACCAGCTCAAAACACACATAACTAGGGTGCATCAAATTTGAATGGGAAATTTTAATTTCAAAATATCAATTTGGCTGGCTTTGCATTTTGTTCCAATTAACATAAACATGACTTTTGCAAAGTTTTGAGGAATTCCATTGAGATTTAGGGGTGCTACCTAACACATGAACTTTGGCGAAATTTCAAAAAATGTGCAATTTTTAGTCCAGTTGCCAAAAGGTTGACCTGGAAATGTTGAGTACAGTGAACTTTTATACAGTAACATGTTCTATAGGGTTATCAAAGTAAAAGTTGTTTGTTTGCCCTTTGGGCAACTTGGGCATTTCTCAGAATTCAACTTTCAAGATTCTCTCTTCATTTGTCCTATAGACAAAATGAATGGAGGTCAATGGGACATGTTCACGTGGCCTTACCCTGAATGTTGTGCAGCAGTGATGGATGTCGGACACACATATAAAGTTTAATTGACTTTATTGTTAAACACAAGGAGCGATACTGACACACTTAAAAGAACAAACCCTATCTAGTGGCTAACTCACTGGCAGCTAACAGGGCCTAATGGTAAGAGCTGACACTAACTAAACTTCAAACTTAATTGCTCAGTATTTGCCAGAGTCTGCTCCACTGAGCAACATCACCAGGGAGAAAGAGAGAGGAAATGGAACCTGAACTCTGAACCTAACCAGTGTGTCTCCCCCCAGATATGTCTCCCCACCCCTCACCCAAGAGTAACCGTCCTATTCAGGGATTAGCTTGCGTTTGCAGCAGCGAAGATTTGGCTGTTGGTTGCGGTCATGTTCAACTGCCTGCAGGTGCTGCTCCTTCCTTGCCACTGCGACAAGGTTGGATGTGAGCTTGACGCTACGCTCGGCACATTCATTGACCACGTTCATTGCACGTACATTGACCTCACTTTTTTTTAACGCAGCATTGGTTGCCCATTCCTTCACATCGAGAGACATAAATTCTGGATCAATGTGCAGCTGGTGCATCCCAAACCAGCAATCCTTATTGGCGAGGTCAGCCAAGCTGGTGGTTGCCAAGAGGGTGGGGAACTTTGGCTTGCCAAAGCCAGTGCCAAAGCGCTGCTCAGGAATGTGCATGGGGAGATCAGCGGGCTTGTGCTCCAAGATCGCTCTGGCAAGTGCACGCTTGTCATCATTTGGCACCTTGCTGCTGAAGAGAGCCAGGGGTAGCATCTCATCTGTCAGGTACCAGCGATATCTCTCCAGCGCCTTGATCGCTGATGCTGCAATGCCCTCATCTACAGTCTTGTATGCCTGCAGGTGGTGGTAGAACGTCAGGTCATTCCAGGCAGCATCTACAGCTTTCTCGCAGGTCAACCACCACTTTGCATAGATGTGTGTAATGAAAATGGCAAATGCCCGAATCTTCGGCACCTGCTGCCGTGTGGTGATTGTGCCCTGGGGAAGCAACGCGATGTGCTGCTCCATCAAAGCCAGCTTGAGAGTATAGAGCAGCTTGGCCATCCATCGTGCCTTGTGGAGCGCTCCCAGACGTTGGAAGGTCACTGCATCTGCATCCAGTAACACAAGACACCGCTGCACAAACTCATGGTAGTCACCTTGTTTGTGGTCAGTGACTTCTTTTGCACACCTGACAAGTTCAGCACGTAAATTGCCCAGGAGTGGTTTACTCAGTGTTGCCAGGAATGTAGCGGGACCATTGGCTGCTGGATTCTTGTGGTAACAGGTTCCATTTCTCTCTCAGACGTGTGAACAAGGTAACCTCTGGCGAGCGTGATGACTCCACTTTCAGGTCTGTGAAAACCTGGTTCAGGAGGACCTCACCAATGTGGTGCCGGCACCCAGACCAAAGCAGTGGTCGGCCCAGTGAGAGCTGTATGGCAATGCAGGTTGCTGTGAGATGGCCGATGTTTGACGCAGTGGTGTCAAATGCCATGTTGACAACCTGGTCAGCGCAGCACCAGTCCTGCAGCAACTTGCATGTCAACCGGGCAATGATCACTCCACATGCTTCATTGGTCTGCTTCTTATACGCCGGGACACCAAGCAGTTTCAGCCGCTCTGCATCTCCAACCACCACTGTAAGACGCTCCTCCAACTGGCGCACATTGCTGAGCATCGGTGTTAACTTGCTGTCCCAGTGTAGGGTGCACAATGGAGGTGGTGTCCACTGCTTGTGCTGTTCCTCACTGATTGTCTCCAGCACTTGGCGTCTTGCTCGGTCAGCTGTTGCGTAAGATGCAGAGAGATGTGTACATTCACCGCCGGACTCTGCAACAAGGCCACGCGTGAAGGCAGCCTGTTGCATTGGTGACATTTTCAACCTTGTAGCCAGTGACATGACACTTTCCATTCTTCATGTGGAATGAATAATGGAATGTTCCAGTCTTCTTATGCTTGTGGGATGGTTCACCCTCAGATGGTGGATAGACTGTGTATCCTCCTCTGACTCCTCATCACTCCCTGACTCCAAGCTGGACATTGCCGTCATCTCCTCCAGCTCCTTTTCACAGCGGGACTGCCTGGCTGCTGCGGCAGCTTGACGCTCCTCTTGCTGCTTCACCTTGAGCTGCAGCTTTTTGTCCAATACACAAAATGGCCACTCTGTCAGTCTTCATGCTGGCCAAGAAGCTAGGTCTTCTGGGTTATCAATCAGCTTTTCAACATTTGGAGGCCACAGCGGAAATGTGGCATCAAGTCTACACTCCATTTTCTCAAATTGTTTCGCTGTAGTCTCACTGGAGCGCTTGGCCTGGGAGATTTTCCGCAGCTTGTTGTTAGCATTGACTAAGTCTACCATCTTGTGGCATGCTTGCTTGTCGCTCACCATTGGGATGTTGGCTTTCTTGTAAAATGGCCGCACCTGATCCAGGACAACCTTGGCTGCCTCGAACTGCGACAACGCTCCATTTGCACCAGGTTTCTTGGCAAGCATGCAGCGTAAGATCTGACGGCCAGTTGGCAGTTTGGCGCCGGTGATGATGCCATCCTCACTGGTGATTCTGGGGCCCAGACCAAAGACCAGGCTGCGACTGCTAGTCTGGCAGGGACCAGTTGGTGAGGGCAGCATCTTAGGAGAGCTGGATCCTGGGGTGGGTTGTGTTGTGCAGTGCCTGAGAATGAAAAGGATACAAGCTCAAGGATAGTGTTTAAAATCATATCTTACCATACTTAATATCACTCAATTATGATAAACCATTCTTGCATAAGCCTCAAATTTTAGCTGTACATAGTCTAACTTCATCATAACTTACCATTACATCACTACCAGAGTAGCTAGCTGTGCTTGCAAATATACTTGTATTTAAAATGTTAAATTACTGTAACAACTGCAATGCTACTCTCAATAAACATGAGACATCTATACTCTGAATATGACATTGTCCACTCTAGAATACTGTTGATGTTAAGCTTAATAGCTAAGCTAACATAGATAGCTAACTGTCGTTAGCAAACTGTTGCTAGCTAACGTTAGCTAGATGAATACTTATAAATATGACTTAAATGACTTATGATAAATAAGTATACAAAGACAAAACTAAAGATATGATAGTAATATGTAATAATACATACCCAACAGAGAAAGATCACCTCAAACAGAAAGATCACCTCAGTTTTCTTGAGCTGTAGTATTGTTTACCTCAGATCTTGTTTCTACTTATATTGGAACACTTTTAGCACCCAGCCAGATCAAAAATCAAGAATTGTGTTTTTTGATGCACCCTAACGGCCACTATATAGAACAGAATTGCTGACTGCATATAAATAACTGCATATAATTTATCCCACATAAACTGGTAAATATACGCTCTCTTCACGAACACACTAGTATCGCGGCGGGATATGCAGCTTTGATTGACAACAAGCTTTGATGTAACCCTGTACACCTAGTAAAACTCTAGGACCCTACAGCGCTACCTGGGCTGTCCCAAGTGCCTGAATAGAAATAACAATATATATATATATATATATTCAATATAACGAACTAACAAAGGTAGAAATAAAATGGCATATATGTTGTTGTTATACCTGTTATACCTGGTACAAATGAGTGAATATAGAGTCAACAAGAAAACAAGAAAGAAACAAGAAAATAACAACTGAAAAGGGATTGTATCCCTGTCCAATGGAAGTGGAGATTTGATGTAATATCATTTCGTATACCCAAGATGGCAGCAAAGAGCCATCAATCCTTAACCTGCATTTACACGGCTGATTTGAATCATTTTAGAGCTTTTGGCGAACATGAACAGTAGGCCTTATATTACAAAATAAATATTGTAATGTTTTAATGTATTTTAATATATGAAATATAAAATATATGATTTGATATTATGTGTCAGTTTTAAAGTCAAATGTCAATATATTGGTTCTAATAATGCATATATTGCAGACTAATTAACAAGATGATATATTTGACTATTAAATGTATAGCTTAATATAGGCCTAAAATGTTAAAAGCTATAGCGAACCCATTTGCAGCCTCTAATTTATTTTTTGTATTGTGTGATTTATCTTCTAACTTCTATAAATTAAATGTTAGTAACATTATTATTATTTTAGCAAGCTTGTTAGCTGAAATCAACTCAATTCAAGATACAAGCTGCTATATTCCCTTCATTTGCATATTGAGCGTTGGAGCATTTTCTCGCTATGGTATAAAACGTTTAATTATTCATCCCCCATCAGCAACATACCAATCTGGATTTTTCAATGCAATGCAATAAACACACTCTTTGACAGGCTTTCCACGAGCCCTGAGAAACAATTAAACCCTCACCTCTATCCTATCCTGATCCCAGTGCATCACTCAATGGCACACCTGCATTCTGATCACTCTTGTCACCCCGCATCACACATCACACTCTATTTTAACCCACCCTGAAACTTCACTCACCACTGGGGTTTTATTTTACTGTGTGATTTCTACATTTCTAAAGACATCATTAAACAGATTACTGAAGGCCTATGTTGTGGCTCGTCAAAGATTTTGCTCCTCGCCCCCCCCCCCCCCCCCCACACACACACACACACACACACGCGCACACCCTTCCTTTGTAGGCACAGGAACGTCTTGTGTGCACTCTGAAATGTAAAGCAGGCGTGTATTCAGATATGCGTGTCTATGATGAGGCTGTGTATAATTGCAATTGACAGGGGACTTTATAGAGTATGTTTGATAAAGATTGCTATCTGATATGCTCTTAAAGGAGACATGCGCAGCATGTAAACCTAATTGTCAGGTCGCTCATTACAGCAGTGCCAAGGGAGCGCTGGATAATTAACTCTTTGTAATGTAGGCCTACTGTAGCATTCATGTCATTTTTATTTTTTTTCACAAAAAGCTATCAGGTAAGAAGAGGGCTGTGAATAATACAACATGACAACATAATATGACCCAAGTTGGACACATTTGTTTTCATCTCATCACTTATTTTAAATATGATGTATTAAATTATTAAGTATAAGCATACTTAATAATTATAAGTATTTTGTGTGCAATTATGTACTTGCGCATAGGCTATGTATGTTTTTGTCTTTAATAATAATAATAATGAATTGGTATAATTGCAATATAGGAGCAAGGTAGACTATGTTATTAAAGTGCTTATTTTACTCTAGTCCAAAAGGCCACCTTAACCATTTTTCTGTACTGTAGTGTCTCCCAGCACAGTGTAGCATCATTACTACCTTCCATCTGCGCACACACACATACGCACACATACACACACACGCACACACACACATGCATGCACGCACGCACGCATGCACGCACGCACGCACGCACACACTCAAACACACACATGCACACACACACACACACACATGCACACACACACTCACACGCACACACTCAAACACACACACACACACACACCGGTCCATCACCACAGAGACAGAGAAAGGCTGGCCTGCGTGTCCCGTATTGTCTCCAAGCCACACTTTTAACTTCAAAGCGGGGCTCACCCTTGTGTCTCAGGAGAGGTGGAGGAGAAGCACTGTGAGCAGTCAACCTCTCTTGCTCGCTTTTGCTTTTTCTCTCTCTCTCTCTCTCTCTCTCTCTCTCTCTCTCTCTCTCTCTCTCTCTCTCTCTCTCTCCCTCCCCCGTTAACTATCACCGTGGGGTCTGGGGCACCCTTCCCTTCGAATCTTCAGATACACACACAACGCACCATATAGGCCCCTCCCCCACCTTACCACCTCATTCCTCTGCCAGACTGAAGGCTTACTGTACACCACACAGCAACAAGCCAAACATGTATGTTGTAAGGAATAGTAAAATGCAATGCTGTGCCAAGATGTGCCTTGAAAGGATTACAGAGACTTATTGTGTGAGTGTTTCATTAAGACTCTCGGAATATGAAAAAATATATATAAAAAAAATGTGTGTGTGTGTGTAAGAGGGAAAATGAGAGAAAAGGGAGATGGGTTGTATTAAATGGCAGCAGGATCGGGCCGTTTCAATTATTATACACAGGAAAGGATATTTTGGAAAAGTATTTGTTCTGTCTGTGATGTGTTTTGTAAGCGCTCAGCCGCCTGTGTTCACATCTGTTGAATCGTGTCTTTATCAAATGCTGCTGTCCGGCTTATAACCAAAACAATGTGGCTGATTCACTATATTATGAACAAAGGTTGTTTTTTTGTGTGTGTGTGTCTGAGGTGATCCCACACTGTGCAGGGGTCCCTGAATCCACGCGCGGCTTTGAACTATCAGGTCAAAGACATCACAGTAGCGAGCCAAGCACCGCCGCGCATTCATGTTGTAGCTCACACAGGACGCCGCTCGCGTTTGTCCTTTTGATTGTCCTCCGTGTCTTTAAAGGCCTGCCTGGAACCATAGGTCATCTGGAGGCTTTCAAGTGGAACACAGTCTCTCACTCTTCTTTATGTCTTGCGCTGAACTTTAGGGCTAAGCTACGCACAGTGAAAAGCCAAGCATTTCAGCGGCTCAGTGCCACACCCAAGAACAACAATGGAAAAATCCAAAACGGACAAACAAGAAGTCTTTTTTCTTTTTTATTCACATTGTATTTCAAGTGAAATTGGTCGAAGGCTTTTACACATTGCAGTAGAATAGCTGGGCCATGAGATGTGAAATCCAGTCATGCAATATGCAACACAAACCCACCACCCAGAAGTCGCCTGAAAACACAGGTGGTCCTTTGATGCTTAGTCCATGTCTTCATCCAAGTGTTCTGTGGAAGTTTTACACTTCAACTAAACTGTATTCCAGCATTTATTGCCCACCTGCTTGTGAGAGGCAGCAGATCTTCTAGTTATTGTTATTTGGGTACATATTACATTGCTGTAGGCATAGTTTCGCAGAGCCAGTCTTTCCAATACGAAAAAGTCCAGGACACAGCATTGATTAACTGTCAAGAACAGACTACTTGTCAGGAAGAAGTCTTGATTAAATCAATCACATACCGTATGTCGGGGAACAAATAAGACATACCGGCGGACTGAACAAATATACCGTAAGAATAAACCTGATTCACCCGTGTTGCACTGGAGCTACGTATACATTTCTGTGAATGCTGACAGCCAATGAGAATCTTGTCTTCAGTTTCTTGAAGAGGCTGCACGGCTGAACTTGCAATGTATCAGACGTTCAGTATGAGTCGCACGGTGACGTAGTGTGGAGGAAGAGGCTGAGACTAGTGTAGGCATAACGTAGTTCATTCCTGCATCGATATAATCTGGGCCCGTGGAAGCACTGGTCTCGCCCCATGTAATGACATTGGATGAAGGGAAAGGAGAAACACAGCGACATACTGCATGTCTCTCTCCTTTACATCTTCTCTCTGTTAGCAGGTCACAAAGGCCCGGCCAGATGAAAAGAACACCTTTGAACAGAAAGTCACCTGTGCATGGGTCTATAACCAGGCTCTAGCCCTGCTTAATGCATGTATGTACACTGTGTTTCGACAGCCTTGGTTTTTCTGAGTTGACTATATGGACTCGCATCGTGGCTTGGGCTAGGTCACTGTACCTGCCTCGGGAATAAAAAGACTACAAGCGTTTGAAAACACTTGTGTCTTTCAACAGAATGGGTTAAATATGAAGCTGCTACGCATCAAACATTCAAAAGAACACACTAATAAGCTTGTGGATGCACTCTCACAAACACACGGAAGTAATACAAATGGGAGCGATAAACAATCGATCGTCCAACACATACGTCCTGTGGCTCCAGGCTATTATTGCATGGTTGAGTCTCTGTTTGCGCTTTATTGACAGGTTTGATGATCAATCAGCATATTCAACAACAAGACATCACAAAAGGGCAGGTTGTAAAAAAACACTGACGCACAACACGTATGTAGCAGACGAGTAAAGCAAGTCATATCCCATCACGCCGTGCTTCATCCAATGAGATGCTGCACATTCTGAACCAAAGTCAAAGTCTCGAGGGGAACAGGCTAGGGAACTGCCGGTTGAACCCTGCTTGTCTTGCAGGGTTTAGATGCGGCTAAAGAGCGGCTTGGCATGCGTATTAGTATTCAGTGGACATAACAAGACCTTTGATGTAGCCAGTATTCTCTTCTTCTCACCAGCAACATCAACATTTAATGAGACCTGATGTCTGCC
This sequence comes from Merluccius polli, assembly GCA_030340625.1. NCBI lineage: Eukaryota > Metazoa > Chordata > Actinopteri > Gadiformes > Merlucciidae > Merluccius > Merluccius polli. The sequence goes on from JAOPHQ010005978.1 coordinate 213,474, forward strand.
TTTTTAAGAACTGTGAATATTTCAAATAATAATAAAAAATGGTGTAATTGCATTCACCAATACCAACAGGCCATGAGCAGTATCGGCCAGAGGTTCATTGTCACCTGTGTGTACCGGAGATAAGCCTCTGTGTAATGGGATGTGTTCATTAAAACAGGGCGATTTCACTCTCTCTTAATCAGCACCAGGCATGTCATGGCTAGATGCTCTGCCTGGAGCAAAGAACAAGTGCATAATTTATGAAGCCCAGGTCAGTCTGCGCAATAAGATTTAACTCAACAAAGATGGGTTACCCCACCTCATCATCCCATGCTTACAATCAAACCCTAGATTTCTGGGATTCAGTTTTCCCCACACATTGTGAAGGCAAAAATATTTATTTAAGATTCATATCCTAATTTTGGATATTAAAGTATCGATACATATTGAAATTAAATATTCATTTTAATCACCTTTTTTTTTATTTTCAAAGCCTTCAACAGCTGTCTAACACAATCTGTGTGTGAGTATGAGGCAGAGAGAGGCGAGCGGTAGAGTCACAGCGAGATGTGACACTGCAGGTGTTTAAACTGTGCTGATGTAATTGGTCACAGGGGGAATAGAGACAAGAGCCGCACAGTCCTTGATTTGATCCCTTGGTTATTGATTCCTCAGTCTGCTTCTAACAGAAATAATTGCCACATGTAATGTATTATTCAATTACAAGACACTGCTCTCAAGTTTGGGTTTGATGGTCCTTTTTGAATCACTGAGACCTATAGATAATTCAACACTGCCTGCCTATTAAGGGCCGTGGATATGATAAGGCTTGCGTTAATCCTGCCCATTTATTAGCTGCGCTGACATTCACCAACACTCAAACTTTCCCATCTGCAGCTTTTGTATGGTCTCAGGAAGTAGGTTTCACTTTTCATGCTAAGATTCTAGTATATTCTGGGATACAGACCCCACGCACACAACCATTATAGATTATTTTGAACTTTTCAAATATTTTGGAAACAAGGAAAAAGATATTTAAAACCTTTCCATTATTGTATGTAATAATGTGCTGCTGAAATACATCTGATAGCAGCAAGTTACTGGAATCATTGGAGACATGAAGAAAGACACTATTTGGTGATATGATTTGTATAATTGTGATTTTAATTGTGATAATAAGTGTTACTTATTTTAAAGATGCTATGTCTAGTTGACGTGGAGATGCTGACAGAATAATCAATGGTCAGGTGAGAAGACGGAGGATAGAACAAAGCTGCAAATTAAATCAATCAACCACATTGAGTAGATAATGATTAGTTGTCATTCTGTTTGCAAGCAGTCTTTCCTGCTTATGGAAGGGCTGTGTTTTTCCTGTATTAGGCGGTTGTAACTCCATCTGTATTCAACTGGTCATCGTTCAACAGTGCCACAGGCCCAGCATTAGAGCGATTGACTCACATTTGGTGCTAATGAAATGACACGTTGGTTGGTTGCACTGTGTCTCACCCTCTAACAGTACGTTCATTTTAAATCAATTTCTGTGGTTTCAAGCGGATCACATACAGGCTTCCTCCAGCTCCAACACTGATCACTCAATAGAACTGGGACGTCTTGCCTTGCTGGAAAAACACTGTGTGACACTGTTTTAATGACTAGCCATCATTAAAAAGTGGTGCTTGTTGTTTACAACTTGGCTACCCAGACATGTTCTGTTAATACTTACTACTGTTAATATTTATCGTCTGTTTTAATTGGGCGGGTGTCACTACACTGGTGCGGCTTTCTGCCTGCGCGTTGAGGCCGGTCTTGGTGTTGTTTCAAAGTCTTTATTATCATGACAGTCAAATCTTGTTCATTAAAGTTTCACATTCCATTTTCATGAGGATGAAACTGATTCTGTAAACGCGAGTGCTGGGGAAGGCGAACCCTGTGAGCTACCACAGGGGAGGTGCGGAGTCCGTATAAATTATCAGTAATATGAGGTCGATCGAAGATGTTAATTGCACCAATGGTTAGTTATGTGGGGAATTGCTATGCATTTCATGCAGGGATAATAAAGATGAATTTTTGAACAAAGGGATCTTAAAATAATATCTAATCTACAGAGAATATCCACATCAAAGGAATAATTCAAAGCTTTGAAATATATCTTTGTGGTCCGAAATGTTAAGTGCTACTCTATGCTTGATTCGGCTTTATTAAAAGGAAAAAAAGCACAAAAAGCACACAAAAAACAAAAACAAAATAGGAGTTAATTAACAGTTATTACAGCCCTTTTTCAACTGAAATTTGACTTTCAAATATTAGCACTTATATATAAACTATGCTTCTGGCATCTTTAAATTAGCTCTAGTGTAGACCCTCTAATTAGTCCTCTTTGTGCTTTACTGAAGCCCTGGTCACACACACACACACACACACACACACACACACACACACTACAATTAATAATTCATCAACAAGATATGTATTTTACGGTATCATGACAGTAGGTTTTTTCGTAGTTATTATTGAACTAGTAAACTACCTGCACCTTGTACCTTTTATAGAAGTAAATGTAAAGCCATAGAACATAATTAAACCAATATTTAAACATTGGTTATTTTAGTATTTAACTACTTAATTTTAACAGTTTTCAGGGAGGTTCAGGCAAAAAGTAATGCTATGCCTAGTTCAGTTTAGGTCAAGCTTACATTGCGTGGCTTTTCTGTATTATGTTTTAATATGAAATTGCGTTAATTGCTTGCCTTTCTCCTTGCAGCAGACGGTGGAGATGGTAACCAAAGTTTTTGTTAAACTATAAAATAAAAATGGGAAATATTATATAAGTACCAGTATGTGTTATAGCTAAATGACCTTTGTCCAATTAATAATAATACAAATATATAAAATCAGTTGAGTATCTCCTTTGGTATTCGACTGTGATAGAAGCACTGGATTAGTCCAAATGAATAGCTCTCATCCCCTATCTCTGTCTTCCACCCCTCTTGCCTTCCTACCTCCACCCTCCCACCCCTCTGTCAACAGTGATTCTGCCTCGTGCCGCTGATCAAACGCACCTGCCATGGCTCACCAACATTCCTGAGCATGTTCGCTAATTACCCACAAAGCCGTGCAGACTTACACTCCTAATAGGGGATTACATTTGACTCAAATGGAGGGCAGAGTTGCGCTGCACTACAATGGTATTTATTTAATCATTTTGGGGGGTTGATCTCTGGAGATGCAGTGCATCATAAATTATTTACAGCAAATAAAGTACTTCATATTCTTACTTGGTAAGGGTTATGGGGTAATACTCCCCCTATTATTCTGTATTATTGTAAATGGTAAACAAGGGTGGTGAAAAGCGTTCGAGGCATTGTAATAATCACTCGGTAGCACAGACTGAGGGAGATTCTGATTTACATCTAAACTAATGGGGGTTTTATCACAAGAAAGCATGGTATTAACATCAGTGAGCTCAACAACAAAGGCAAACACTCATTATGATCCTCTTGTTTCATTGTAATTAGATAAAAGAACGTTTTAACTGTGCACTTATGGGAGAACTGACAAATTAAATGTCTAACAAATTGGCAATTACTTTTAAGATAAAACCACTGCTAGTAAAAGGAAAGCAATTGAGAGACCAATATTGCAATCTTGTCAAAGGCAATGGTTTCCTTGCCATTGAAAAAAAACCCAAAGTAATACAAAAAAACTAAAGTTGCTTGAACAGAAGAGAAAGAAAGACAAGAATTTAATTTGAAAATAAAGGCTTTGTTAAAGAGCCCAAGGGATTTTTCAGACCGATATCGATTTTAGAGGGGAAAAATTCAAAGATTACCGTCCAATATAGTGAATTTTTGAGCTGGAATGAAAATAGACTTTTCGATGTGGCTTGTGCACCGATTTTGCACTGAAATGACTATGCAAAGGTACTCAGAAGGCTGCTTTCTTAAAAAAATAACTTTATTAAAGAATATTTCACATAATTATACAATTATACATTTCTAGAAATGAACTGAGAAACAAACAATAACAATAAAGGAAATAGCTAAATAAACACCAGTACTGGGTTTAATGTCAGTCAATTGCTGACCATTTAAATGAAGAATAAATACAAATTAAATAAATAGCTAAATAACCATCAGTACTGTTCAGTATTTTTTGCTGACTATTTTAATACTGCCAGTCAATTAGGTGCAGGTTGTTAAACAAGAAGCATAGCAATTAACACCTGCTAGGGAGCGCCTCTTGTCCATATGGCTCCACTTGTTTTCATTTGGCTGCATATCAGAAAACAAACGCTGATACCAATATGTACCGATATGTCTGTGATAGGCCCATATCGGCCAACCGATATGTCGATCGGGCACTTTGGTTTGTTCAATTTGTACTAATGCTGATGCAGTAATGCAGTACAAGTAGATTTATAAAGTAATGCCATCAGAAAGCATGAACGATAATGTCATATGTAGGCTCTATGCTGTTTTTTTCAAGACCCATATTAGTGATGTTTACTGTTGTGGAAAGCCAACTTTTTGGTTGGCCGTTGGATAAAGAATTGCTGTAAAGTCTGGGTATACACATTAACCCCAGTTCCCTGAGTAGGGCTTCATCTATTACTTAACTTGTAATCCATTTGTAGAGCTCTATGGAAATGCATCCATGTCCTGCCCTTTAGTATGGCAGTGATTTGCTTCTATAGCTTGCTTCTTTCTTTCTTTCTTTTTTGGGAATGTAATTAACAGTTGATACACAGCGCTGAAACAGCGGTGGAAGGGACGTTTTTACATTTTTGTTTTGTTCTGGTCACCGGGGGAGCATATGTATCGGTCTTACATGATGGTGACGCTAGGGCGCACGCTCAAATAGACCACTAGAAATGTTAGCTGTAGCCATAGCAGCGAGTGCTTGGTTCTCCCCCTGTTATCTAGCTAGCTAGCTGGCGTGGGGGGGGGGGGGGGGGGGGGGGGGGGGGTGTTCAGTTGCATTACATGATCTGTCAATCAATTTCCATAAGTAATAAAGTAATAGGTCATAGTTCAACTCCATCTAATCAATGGAAAAAATAACATTTGTAATTGAATATCATTACAAATTTCCACCATGATTTCAATAATTTGGAGTATTAAATCTCGGGTAAACTCTGCCTTTCAGCCTATCCTGTGGCTGGCAGAAGCCCAGCTGTTGACGGCTTTCACCGGAGCCATTCAGTTTGCATAAGCGCATCTAAAGCCATTTTTTGTCTGGAGAAAGTAATCACAGGGGAGAAGTGGGGAGTGTTCAATGCTCATCCATTTAAAAGAGGAACAAGTTTCCTTTGAGCCCAGAGCTGTCTGCATGGTTAGCTCCCGCGGCTGTTTCTAATAGAGCACAGGCCACTCTGTCAGCTTTCCGCTGCAGAAACAGCGGCGCGGCGAGAGGAAGAATGTTTTGTCGAGCAAATGCCTGAACGCTCTTCAAAACAAACAAGCCTTACTTTCAGCTGAGCAAACACTTGGTCACTGCACACCATCGTTAATGGATGAAAGAGGGTGGGGAGGAAGGTGAAAAGATAAACCCGATTTTAAGTCATTTCCTTGCCTTGTAACCTATGTTTTGTGCATGTGCACACACACACACACACACACACACACACACACATACGTGCACACACACGCGTGCATGCACGCACATACACACTAGCACACACACTTATTCATTTACAGTGCACCCACACACACACACACACACACACACACTCACACTTATTAATTTGCAGTGCATGTGCACACACACATGCAGCCATTAGTACATTTTTTGTTCATTAGTATACTACATAATGTACACATTCTATCAATTAATCTCTGATTTTAAATCACAATTTAATACGTTCAGCACAAGCAGAAGGCATTTTAAATGGGACGTGAGATGCAAATCACATCTCAATCATCTCAATAATATTCTATAAAGACTTACCTCCTTTAAGTATTATTCTACTGCCGTGCAGTTCATTGCTCATCAATTACATTTTTTCTTGCAAGGGTTTGCTTTTCCTAGCGCACATGAAGGGATAGTTTTTATAGATTACCTGATTTGATCTTTGTGTTTGGTTTGCTTAACATATTTAATGGATATTGCTACAATAAGAGTTACTATCTAGTTGTGATGGTCAGTTGGCACAAGATGCTCCCAGTCTCATGACACCCGTGGGTGGGACATCAGAATGTTGATGGCATCTTTGTACTTTTCACATCCACTTGAAACTTTTCTTTACTTCATCTGTCTGGAATTAATACAATGCAGGACTAGGCCTTGATTATATGCCCATGTGGCATCTGTAATCAGTTTTTTTCCCTAATAGAGGACAATGCTTAAAGGTCTTAGGTTGTGTTGATCGCATTGAGTCTAATGATATCAGTACTGTACTCATCTGTGCTCTTAAAATTTCCTGTTACAATTACAACCAGTCAACAATAATTGCATGTGGATCATTTGTTGACGAGATATAACCAACAAACAAATATGTCCAATCAATATATAATGATGTGAGTAGAACCGTCTCAGCTGGTCTGCGATCTGGGATGTTTTTCCTCCAATGGGTTTAACATGTTGTCTTTCTCCACTCTGACACCCTGCTTCACACCTCCGCGACGCTACTCTAATGGATCGTGTATCCCATCATCAACCTGTCTGTGTTTCTTTGCCAGCTCCCTCAAGACACAAGTTGTTCTGGTTTCCACCTCTCAAATCCCTTTATTTCTTGATATTCATATGTATTATATTTTAGATTGATATGATTCTCTCACGGTTTTAATAAAACACACGCATGCACACACACACACACACACACACACACACACACACACATACACACAGAAGCGACAGAGATACCTAGAGTTTTTAAAGAACATTGTCGTCTGTAACACGCCAGGGCTAATCCCAACACCCCCCCCACACACACACACACACACACACACACACACACACATGTCTTCAAAAGCAAATGAAGAGTGTTAATAAAGGTTTCCATAACATGCGCCCTTTTTAAATGACGCAATCTCTTCTTTACGAGTCTTCCCCCTGATGGCTGAAAAGCTGTCTTCACCCATCATATTTCAATGTTTCCCCTGCGATTTTTTTTTTCCAGCAGCGGTGCTGAGGTTTTAGTCTGATCACTGATTCCAGTAGGGCTCTGGTGCATTCCAACAGAAATGGTCTCATACAATAGTATGTAACATAACAATGGTATAACAATATAACATAACAAGAAATAGCTTGCGAGCGCACTATGTGCGTTGGTATTAATGTTATGTGCGCAAAATACAGTTTTCAGTCTGCAGTTTGTAGCCATCCCATTATCTGGGTTTCATTATACTGTTGCATCTGTTCTACACTATCAAATATGTAGGCTACTTTCTATTATTTAGTCACTTGTGTTACTTTTTATCTTGATGCTTCCTACATTTACTCAAAAGCCATACATGAGCTAATGCCACCTACAGTATTATCATGTATTTTTTATTCTTCTATAGCAGGACACTATTTTGCTGTCAGTATTTTTCTAAAAAAAAAAAAACTTTTTCTTTTTTGCATGGCTGATTGCAGTGGCACTTGTAATCCAGCAGCGGCACTGCACCACTGCTGGATACATGTAGGGGAAACACTGCATTTCCACCAATCAATAACTGTCTGTTGAAGACATACAAATACAAACACCAGCCATGTATGTTTTCTTCCATTCCAAACCAAAAGCTAGACTTGTATTTATGGTTATGGTTATTACTCACTAGTCTGTAATTTGGTGTTGACTGTTTAGACAATTTATTTTTACATGCTGACCACTGTCAAATGACCCTGGCAGTACCAGTGATTGTCTTTGTAATTCTCTTTCCGTGGCTCAATTCCAAATTCATTTTGTTTAGGATATCACGAGTCTTCGAAAAGCCCTCTCCTTTGCCGGTTGTTGAATGAACAAATAAATGTGCATGCAGCAAAAGTAAATATTTGTCCCCAGATAATCAGTATTGTATGGTATTATTTACCAACAACTGCTAGTCAAAAAACAAATACAACTGAAAAGTGGCCATATCCATCAACATTTAATTAGTGTTTCATCTGTTAGTTAATAGAAAATATCTATTTTGAAGGAACAATTATACAGTCACTTCAAATATGTATGCAGAATGTACAATTTCCCTCCTTACCACACATATCCAGATGGTGGAGCCATAAACTCAGAAATGCCTCCTAATGTTGAAGTTTTCTTAGATGTTTCTTTGGGTTGTGTGTGTGTGTGTGTGTGTGTGTGTGTGTGTGTGTGTGTGTGTGTGTGCGCGCGCGCGCGTGCGCGTGTGCACACGTGTGTTCATGTCCTTGCACATGTTCATGAGCAGGCATGTGTGTGTAGCACGCCAGTGTGTTTACCCCAGACTAAAAAACACTCACTTGAGAAAAAGAGAACAGGGTTCATTTTCCAAACCCATCGGTTGGTTCTGGGCTATGGATGAATAATGGTTGAATTCATCTGTGCTGAAACCGAAAAAAAAAAAAAAAACACATTCCACACACTCTGCAAAGCTACCAGCCAGAGCAAAACAACCATATCTGAACATTTACAATTAAGAAAGCTCAGTGGTTGAATATGCGGGTGACTGGCAAGCCATTCCTTAGAGGGAAATAAAATGCTGTTCCTGGATATTGCTGAATGCTTCACAAAACCCTATCTATGTTTTAGATGTGCATCAACAAATGTCTGGAAATCAATCAACTTGACAACTTTTTTTTTTTTTTGTGCAATGAGAGATGAGAAGTATCTTAGAAATGACCGTGTTTGGAAACAAAATTATTTGATGGCAACTCTTATGTTTTTTCTTTTTTTTAAAGAAACGTAAACATAATGGCACAAATGCAATGTTTTGTGACTGTTGATATACAACTAAATATAGCACTAGTAATAATATCATTTATATAGATATATACTTTCATATTTATATCAAAAATATTTTTTTTTTCAATTTCAATTTTTTTCAATTTCTTGCCTGCAGTAACAAATGTGTGCCAACGACAGTAATTGAAGACAGACACAATTGGCAAAAGAAACCATCATGTGTGGGCCTTTCTTCCCCTAAACAATCAATTATCTCTTTAAACATAAGCCATCGATCAACATTTGTCACATGGAGCAGAGAGCCGGGCAGGTGGTGGTTTAAGGCTGTCCACCAGGGGTGTAGAGCAGGAGAGCAGCCAACAGGAGGCTGTGTTTGTAAGGGAGGGCCATGTCTCTTTCTGTGTTGTTACAGTGATGTCTCTTACTACCAAGGCCGTGCTTCTCTGTCATACAGCCACTCAGGCCCCTCGATGTATATGTCATTATAGTGCAGCCGCAGAATGGCAACTGTCATAGAAGCCAGCTATCTGTTCCAGGAGGGCTGAATGCAGGAGGTGTTGGGGAAATGATTTCATTTCTACATGAATGCTATGTGGCCCTGTCTGCTGTCCTCACTTCTTCATATGCTCCTTCAGTGGTGGCAAACAGATGGTTAGGGACTAGAGAGCATCGGCGTGATGTGCGATGAATCACAAACCGGGCAGGCAGGACCCCAACAAGGAACTACTTCATAGTTGAACCTTATTTCCTTTGATTTGTCACCTGTGACATGAACACATTAAGGGGGCTTTTTAGTCCATCGTTGTAACAATGTCACCTTGCAAATTCACTAGGCGAGGGAGGAATTAATATAATAATAAACAATATGCATAGAGCATCGTAAAGAAAATACACTTAGTCTTTAATGTCCAACTATCAGGTAAGTATATCAGGTAAAGTTATTGCTAAAGAAATGGCAATTCTATATTTTTGTCATCAAACAACCCAGTATTACGCATCGAATGATAAGTGTTTTCTGGCAAATAATACAGGGAGATAATTTTAATGATGAATGATTCAATAAAGAAAAATTACTTACCACAATAGAAGTATAGGCTCTGCATGCACTGAAGATTTATTCTGCAGCCCATAAATGTGCATCTTTTCTAATGGTGCAACTGGGTCATTCAGTGAGTTTGATAATGAGCCACACAAGACAGTGGAAGATGCACACAAAGTGAGATAAAAATGAATAGGAAAACATGACAAGACACACTGCCAAGATCACAATCTGTTTCTGCGAAGAGAGTCATTAGGAAACCAACGCATGCTAACATCAGTAGAGCCGGCGGTTGGCCCGTCAGAGGAAGGAAACGGAAATAATTAAACAATTTGATCAGGACCACAGCGTCGTTCTTTAGTAACTGGGAAGTATAAGTCCATTAAAAGGAGTTAACTCAGTCCTTACAAGATGGGGTAAACACTGGGTTAGCGGTGGAAGCATAATCAAAATCACATTTTCCTTGGCAATAAATGTGTCAAACAACGGCGTAAAACAAAGACAGAGAGATAGACACTGTAAAATTTGGTTTCAAGGATATACAATAATTAAGTTAGCCAACAAATGATGGTGATTATAGGTGGGTCCTTTACCACACCCATTAAAACAAATTAGCTCATTTCATACATCAATATAAATTAACCCTGCAAAGTTGCTGATATTCCACAGCCTTTTTCTACTTAGCTGTCATATATTTTCTTATTGTTGATAGTACAGACCTCAATGAACTCTACATACTGTACTATGTTGAAAATCTTAAAACTGAATTTCAGTATATGGATAAATAAAAAAAGTGGCTATACAAAATATTTATTTTTATAAACAGAAGAAACATTCAATTTTTTTAAATAATGTATTTTCTTATTATACTGTATTAAATACAGTTTGAGACGCCAATCTCTTTTTCAAGTGATCAACATTTACAAGGTCTCCCCTCAGTTGACAAGTCGGCCTGCACTGTGAGAAACTGAGCAGAGACACGCCGGATAATGTTTCCATTCGTACTCAATATTCAAATTCATAACGCAGTGTTTCTGCATATGTGCATGAGTGCTGCTCAGTGGTCATGGCCTGCCGATTGCTACTTCAAGTCCTGTAGATTGCCGGCTTTGACATTTTCCCATTGTGCACGGGCGGTGCAGCAGGCAATAATTAAATATCAGGTGCATAAGCTGCTCTTTAATTTGACATGTGTGCTTGAGGCAATAAACACATGTGGTGCGGTGGGGGCCGCGTAATTGCAGAGGAATAAAATATCATATCAGGAGTGAGGGGATCATTGTATCAGGTGCCTGATGACAGCTCGTTTGATCATTACACCGGGGCTAAAGAGGTTGGCTAATTAGTTGTCATTAAAACTCACCCCCTAATCAGAGGTTGCTCTTGCATAAAAAATGTCCCTATCACCAGATGAATGAACAATGCTCTTAACCCTTTCGGGCCAATCACAATCGCTACACAGCAGCTCTCGGGGAGGATGTGATTGGCCTAGACACGTTGTTCATTCATCCAGACAGAAACATCATGTATTACCAGGATATTAATACAGATCAACACGTTTAATACTTGGTGACATAATTCGTAGTTCCTCGGCTGCTGGAATTTTCTTGGACAAGAAGTGTTTTTTTTTTTTTGTGCTAATGCCAACAAGGATGCGCAACCAAACGGAGACCTAACTCAGGGGAGGGAGGGGGGGGGGGGATCTAAGCAGAGTGGATGCATGACACGAGCATAAGTAGAGAATGACTTCTTCAGACAACACACTGGTGTGTGGGCACCGTGGAACCAGGAACCAAGGGTCCCTCTTGGCCTGACTTTGTCAAGATGGCAGAAAGTGCTCCAGTGAGAGACCAATCCATTATTAGTCGACAGCCCCATATAAATAATCCGGTACATAATGCCGAGTGTGAGTGCATGTGTCCCCCGTAAGGACTTTCAACAGGTGCACCTCTCGTCACCGCCTTTCCCATTTTGTTCAACAAAGAGCCTTGCCTGCGCCCAATGACTTGTGTCTGAAAGCTTTGCCTGATCATTCTTTCATGTGCCACCACTCCCCCCCCCCCCCAGAATGCACCACATTCACAGGACCTCGTGATAATAGGCTCAGTCGCAGAACACAGGAGGAAGCTGCAGTGAGTGGCGAGCGGCTTGTCAGAGTGGCTACATCTCCGCTGGGTCTGACCCAAGGGAGGAGGTTCAACACACGACACATCAGTTACAGCAGAACACTGCCTCTACACCCCCCCCCCTCCCCAAACCCCCAACCGCCCCGCCATCGCCAGGAAGGCTAATGGCTGCCAGCGCTGGCACTGGGGCAGTTCTCATGTCTCGACCGGGTCTGCTGTTGTCAGGAGGAGGGAACCATTAGAGGTCATGAGCGGGCAGGGCTGCGTGGTCGATTGATGAGGCAGCAGGTCAAGTGAGGCAGAAGAGGAGGAGAAGGAATAGCACACACTTTCTGTGGCTGTACTGTGCTGCAGCGGTCCTCCAGGGGTTGCAGAAAACAGACCCAAGTAGAGTGGAAGAATCGACATCGATGTCCTACATTGTGGTTGTGTGTCTGAGGGACGGGGTCTTTTTTATTTCCTGTTCTCGGATGACAGAAAAATTGAAAATACTGGTCTCAGACAGAGGCTATGTCCCTCGGTCCCTTGTCACCAAGAAAACTATTATATTAATTAGAGGTTTTTTTATATACTTTTTTTTTGTTATAAACATTTTCCCATGGAAATCCTCTTCTCTCAAAGCATTTCTAAAACTATCTGTATTTATATGTATTATTTTATTTTATTTTACACAACACCAGATGCTATTAAGACCTAGGGCTGTTTACATGATGCATAACTGTGACAATATTATCAGAGAATCTCATATATGTAGCTATCTTTTCACTTTCCCTACACCATGTCAATCAGCTTCTCTTTATTCATCCACTCTCCTGTGACTGATTTCTCCTGTGCTTTTCATTTTTTTCCAATTCATTTTCTCTAGTGATGTAAATCTGTTAATTTATGCAATGGGATAAAATGTCTATACTTCATCTCCAGGAATTGTAGCTAATGTTTTATCTTGACTACAAGCATTTTGAAAAAGCCTCAGCCCCAATGGACTGTATTTCACTGGCACACTGAATCATACCTTAGGATTCTTAATGAGATTAATTCAACATAATGATTTACTGGGGAGCCATTGCGAAAATTGAGTCCATCAATATCCCGCTCATTTTCAGTCACTTTCTTTGTGTTTTATAACTTTGCATTGCAGCATATATTTTCTTTCTTTTTGAAAATATTTACACACACACACACACATGAAAAAATAATGCAAGGCTGCACGCTTAAAATGGACATACTATACAATTTGACAATTGCAATTTAAACACATGCATGAATTCATTTGAATGGCATGCTCTGCATATGGTCCTTAATCCCATATCCAGTCTCAATGGAGACAACATTCCCCACCAGGGGAAGAAAGTCCCAGAATACGTCCCAGAGAAAGTGATATGTTCAAGAAGTGTCAATAAGACAAAGTACTGTGCATATAATGGGACACACATTAGTTGACATTACCATGGGAAAGGATCCATTCATAACGTTGCATGTTTGTCAATTCCGTGTGTGTGTGTGTGTGTGTGTGTGTAGACATTTTGTGTCATATAACTCGTTGAGACCCTTTCAACAAAAGGGTGTAATTTAAGTATTTGTTCATGCGGTCAGTATTAACACTTTATACATCATACATTTGTGAACAAGCATGTTCAGCAGCAGCATTGTTTAAAACGTCTGGTTTCCGTGAGGTCTTCTGAAGTTCTGGGCCGAGCTCCCTGTGATAATTAGCTAGCAATAGCCCTCTCATTAGAGTGAGCAGGCTGTGGCTTCTGTCTCCGAACACACATACAATCTTAGAATATCAAAGCAGATCTCGAAGATATTTATTAAAGCCAAAATTACAAAAACACACAGCTAAACCTTTGAATTAGACTCCCTAATATATTCACTGGCAAATGAATGGTTTGTGCTTTCCCCCTGAATACCCACCAATCCCTGTTTGGAGTGCAGAGTTTTCATTGCAATTTTCTAAGGGCTTCAAAGTACTTTCTCTGCACTTTCTTGTGTTCAAAGTGAAGTGAGTCCTGATGAATACAGTAGTAGTAGTGATATGGCGATAGGGTGCCTGTAGGATTCTAAGTAGTCTTGCTTATTTTGTTTTAGTATTATTTTAGTATTTGCAGGGTTTTTTTATATTCCATAAATCGTTTAATGTTGATGTTAGCCGAAACGTTTTGCTCTCTTAGCTTGAGAGGGTACATTTCCACATTTTGTCTTGGCTTGAAATATGTTTAAATGGGGTGTTCTATATGTATGTGTGTGTGTGTGTGTCTGTGTGTGTGTGTGTGTGTGTGTGTGTGTGTGTGTGTGTGTGTGTCTGTGTCTGTGTCTGTGTGTCTGTGTTTATCTACATATATCTACACAAATAATTGGGAGAGAGTAATGGGCTTTTAAATCCAACTAACTCTGTGAAACTAAAAAAGCTAATTGAAGATAGGGGACTTTGGTAAACATAACTTAACGTGTTATATTTTGATATTTTCTGTGAATCCATAAAATGAGTATGAGGGAATATTAGTTCAACATATTAACAGACAAGTCATACAATTGTGTTTTGTTTACACCTCTTTTATCCAGTATTCGCTAACTCTTACATTGCACACTGTAAGCTTAACTTTCTGAAGAAAATAAAGATATAAACATTGTACTCGATCTAATCAATCAAATCTATGAAACTATGAAAGACAACATAAAAAATGACAATGAAATAGAAAAAAAAATCCAGCTTCTTACGTTTTAATTTGAAAAAAAACAAAAGAACTAGCCGTTTCAACCTCATGTCATTCTGCATCAACATATGTTGATGGGGAATGACATGAGGTTAAAACCACTTATTGACTCTAATCAGGGCATGTCTGATTGTCATTATGGAAAAGAAGGGGTATTTTCTGAATGATTTCGGACACGCATCAAACTATGAATATAAGCGTGTAATGTGTGTGCGTGTTTAGCTCCCAGAGAAGTGGCGGGTTTATGACAGACACATGCCAGAGCTGAACCACGCCGGTGCGCTGTCTGAGGCGCTAAAGAAGAGACTAGCAGCGGTGTGCCGCCCAGACCAAGTCATTAGGCTCCCCGCCACCTGCACAGCTTCCTCCAAACGTAAAGAGCTGTATAAATTAATCACACACAGCCTTATGCACTTTGATGCAATTTATACCACACGTTAATGAGGGCTGACAGCTGTAACTAAAAGGCAGAATGATCACTTATAATTCAAATAAAATAATCACAGAGCAATAACAAAAGTCATTTGCATGACTTTTTTCCTCCGCTGCTTCATTTATTTATTTATTTTTTATCTTCATCGAGCTTTGATTCCCGCTGTGTTATCAAAGGCTGAATGCATGTGAAAAGACTAAATGATCTGCAAATGGATTCAACACTTGTGCTGTGTTTTACTTCAGACTAGAGCTCTAATTGTACATTGTGTGAAGGTATGGCACTGGATCATGAAAAAAAAATGCTTTTCCTCCACATCTCATTTAAATCTCAATGTCTTATCAGTTGCCTTTGTAAAGTCACTGCACGTTGACAGCCATTCATAAGTTACACACATTACTTCATTGCATGGCCTTTTCTTGCCCAACAAAAGAACAATTTGTCTTTTGTTGTGCAATATCCCTCATGGCAAATCAAAGTGGAAGTAAATGTACAAGCCAACATTGTAATGATAGGAAAACATCATGGGGAAACCATTTAAGCTGACCTTCAGTGGTGCTAATTAAATTTTGGGCATGTGGCGATGGTATAACTGATTTCATTCTTCATTATGGCCTGTAATGACATTTCTCAGCTGTCAGAAGCATTGCAGGGGGGCTTGCTTGTGAGGTTTTCCCATCACACCATCATAGAGGCAAAGGGGTGGAGATGGACTCAGGGTTGGGGGGTGTCTGTTGATGGCAGCCCAGTGTCAGAAAAAAGACATTTTAAGAAATCCTCACTAAATATGGATACAATATGTATGGCCTTCAGCCGCAGACAGCAGGGGGTCTGTGACCTTCCTGGCTGCAGAGCAAGCCCATATTTCTCCGGCCCAATAAAAGGCTTTTTACAGGATCCTAAAGATTTAATTAAGATGTCAGCTTGAGTAGGTTGGTTGCAGTGCGGGGTTTAAAAGTCCAAGATATATAGAGTTACACTACAAAGAGCCCTTCTGCGATAGTGAGGACAAGTACAGAATGGAGAGATGTCCCTGCTTCTGATTTACACACATGGCTTCATTGTAAAGCTCTCTCTCTCTGCTTAAACACACTTGCCCACAGCAAGAGGCCACCGGAAGGCCCCTCTTCACCACATCATTAGTGATATGGCAGCGTATTGAATGAACTATCCTGTTTTAAAGCCAAGCTATATGGCTAAAGTCCGATGTCTAGTATGGAAGGATGGCATCATTGACCAATGCATAAACCAGCATTGGGACATTGGACTTCATTGTTGTATTCAACAAATAGTCATTCATTTTTGTTAATTAGTTTGTTCATATTGCGCTTCTTGTTAAAGCAATACATCCCCCACTTCCCCACCATCAAATACATGCAAAAGGTTGTGTCTCTGTGTTGAACCTCCATCCACTTCCATTGAGCAGGCGAAAAACACATTTCAAGGTTGACTTTTTGAACTTTTCTTAATATTATGATATGCGGTAACCCTTCCTTTTACATTCCGGTAATTACCAGATGTATTTACTAAGTAATAACCAAGTAATTAAATGTAATTACCTTGTAATTACCAAGTACTTACCAGGTAATTACCAAGTATTTACATTACATATTTATCTGGTAAATACCAACAAGTTACCTGATATTTACTAGATATTTTCCTGACATCTACCAGGTATTTACCCAATAATTACCTGGTACATATCCTGCAATTGAATATTGTAGACAATAAACCCACTGAATGTGTCTATATGTGACTTTGTTAGGGTGATAATAACTTATATATTTACCTGGTACCAGGTATTTACTCAAAAATGATCGCATATTTACCTGGTAACTACCACTTATTTACCTGGTAGTTACCTGATATTTACCTGGTAAATACCAACAAGTTACCCAGTATTTACTAGATATATACTGAAAACTACCAGGTATTTATCCAGGAATTATAGATTATGTATTACCAATCAACCTGTGTAGTAACAGTGAGGGTAGTAATGCCTAATAGGGTAGTAATGATATTTACCTGGTAATTACCCAGTATTTACTTGATAACTTGCAACTATTTACTAAGTAATTACTTTCTAATTACCCAGTAGTTACAATTTACCCAATAACCCCCATGTATGTATGCAGATATTAACTGGTATTTACCCAGTAATTACAAATGTGTACCATGTACATTCCAAAACATTATCAGGTAAAACCCTGTGAATTACCCTGTAAGGAAGGTGGAACTGTACTGTAAAAGGAAGCGTGGTTTGTTTCAATGATATTACCATATACTCTCCTGGTAATTGTAGATTATAATCATCAATTACCAGGAGCTGGGACCCAGCAGCTATCAGATGCACAGGAAGCTATAAAAGACTCTTCCTGTTGCTCACTCTCTGTCCTGATTGCCACAAACTCAGACCACATGACACAGAGCTGATTGCCGTTTTATACATTGTTTGTGATCATTGTCATTTCAGCCTTTATATCCTGTGTCATCAGAGCATTACTATTTTAGTGTTGTTTTAGTACCATTTGCCATTAGAGCATTTTAGACTTTTAGCTTTTTAACCCAACTTGCCTCAATCTCACCGCTTTTAAACTTTTACCCCTTCTTTTCCTTCTAGTACCACGGCTGGTGGCAGTCTCCAGGCAGTGAGTTAAGTTTGTAAATGTACAAGTTAATATTGAGTTGCGGACTGTATGTGAGGTGTGTGTAGTGGTTTTTGGTGTAAATCTTACACCTGTTTTGCTGCTGAAAAAACTGACATTTGCATATTGTCAATTGTATTTATTTATTTGAATTATTTTTCTCTTTAAACCCAGTTCTCACGGGTTGGTTCGACCTGGAAAATAAACCCTGTTTTCTAACAAAGACCTCTGGCCTCGTGTGTACTACTTGGGAGCTACAGTAATATCATTGAAACAAACCACGCTTCCTTTTACAGTACAGTTCCACCTTTCTTACACGGTAACTACTCTGTAAAACTCCGATATCACCCCGATATTTACCCGATAATTATCAGGGAAATATGGGAGTTTTTGCCAGACACCATGTTCAAAACTACACACCCTAATGGGTGGTAGATGATTATAATCTACAATTACCAGGAGAGTATATGGTAATATCATTGAAACAAACCACGCTTCCTTTTACAGTACAGTTCCACCTTCCTTACAGGGTAATTCACAGGGTTTTACCTGATAATGTTTTGGAATGTACATGGTACACATTTGTAATTACTGGGTAAATACCAGTTAATATCTGCATACATACATGGGGGTTATTGGGTAAATTGTAACTACTGGGTAATTAGAAAGTAATTACTTAGTAAATAGTTGCAAGTTATCAAGTAAATACTGGGTAATTACCAGGTAAATATCATTACTACCCTATTAGGCATTACTACCCTCACTGTCACTACACAGGTTGATTGGTAAGACATAATCTATAATTCCTGGATAAATACCTGGTAGGTTTCAGTATATATCTAGTAAATACTTGGTAACGTGTTGGTATTTACCAGGTAAATATCAGGTAACTACCAGGTAAATAAGTGGTAGTTACCAGGTAAATATGCGATCATTTTTGAGTAAATACCTGGCAAGTACCAGGTAAATATATAAGTTATTATCACCCTAACAAAGTCACATGTAGACACATTCAGTGGGTTTATTGTCTACAATATGCAATTGCAGGATATCTACCAGGTAATTATTGGGTAAATACCTGGTAGATGTCAGGAAAATATCTAGTAAATATCAGGTAACTTGTTGGTATTTACCATATAAATACGTAATTAAATACTGGGTAATTACCTGGTAAGTACTTGGTAATTACAAGCTAATTACATTTAATTACCTGGTTATTACTTAGTAAATACATCTTATTACCAGGTAATTACCTGGTAATTACCGGACTGTAAAAGGAAGGGTTACCACTGACTCTACTCCGTGCCTGGAGACTGCCACCAGCCGTGGTACTAGAAGGAAAAGAAGGGGTAAAAGTTTAAAAGCGGTGAGATTGAGGCAAGTTGGGTTAAAAAGCTAAAAGTCTAAAATGCTCTAATGGCAAATGGTACTAAAACAACACTAAAATAGTAATGCTCTGATGACACAGGATATAAAGGCTGAAATGACAATGATCACAAACAATGTATAAAACGGCAATCAGCTCTGTGTCATGTGGTCTGAGTTTGTGGCAATCAGGACAGAGAGTGAGCAACAGGAAGAGTCTTTTATAGCTTCCTGTGCATCTGATAGCTGCTGGGTCCCAGCTCCCACCTGCTACAAAAAGCTGCCCAGTTAAAACTTTATTTTTTCTTCACTCAAAACAACTGCACTGCATCCTCAGCACTTTCTGCTTTGGCCGAACTCAAAACCGTCCGTGCGAATTGACTTGTGCATAACTTCTTAATTAAACACATATGTAGGACAAGAGTAATACAAAAATGGACGATATTTGAGTATTTTCATTTTCAAATAAGTAACATTTTGTCAAATAAGTAACATTAAGTAACAAATAAGCAAATGAGTGACATTATGACAGGCTCCCTCGCCATCAAGTGGTTGTTGTGCAAATCTTGCTAAACGACCTAATAGACTGATATTCAGGTCACACTCAAGACGACAGACGTCTTACATTTCATGGCAAATGACATACATTTCCAGACCAAACACAACCTATAATTACATCCATGAGTTACTATGAGCAGTGATTATTCCGCCCCAGCAAGCTCCTACCTCTTGCACCTCTTATAAAGAGAGACAATGTTGGTCAATGGGCTGAAGATTTTAACACATTTTAGCTGAAGTATGAATGTTTGTCCGGATAGGCTGGATCTCTGTATTATTTTGCACCCAGATCCAGAAGGTTTTAATTTTGATTTATTGCAGAAAATACCTTGTAGGGCAGGGGTCACCAAACTTTTTTCTCTGGGGGCCACATTATTGTTCCTGACTGTGATGGGGGGCCGGGTCCGAGTCAGCTCATTGTGTAGAAGAGATTACTAGCAGCCATCCCCACTACTACATCCACACTACTATATCAACACTTGATTCCTGTCACATATTTGTTTACCATCTTTACTAGTGGTTTACAAAAGTAGCAATTGAGTCTTCACACTTTGTTTTAATTTGAAATACCACAGATATTCCATTTATTTATTTTCTAATAAAAATAACATCAAAGCTGTCAAGATAAGAAACATCTGCCTAGTTGAGGTGATTCACACTGGCAAAGGTGAGTTCAAAATGATAAATTATAGGTAGGCCTAATAATAATAATAATAATTGTGCAGCACTTGATAAAAGAAAATGAGCAGTGTAG
The DNA here is from genome assembly GCA_030340625.1 of Merluccius polli. Classification (NCBI taxonomy): domain Eukaryota; kingdom Metazoa; phylum Chordata; class Actinopteri; order Gadiformes; family Merlucciidae; genus Merluccius; species Merluccius polli. Next base: position 233,944 of record JAOPHQ010005978.1, read on the forward strand.
GCTCAAAACTAAAGCACAACAATAATACAGAATAATGGCAATCAAAATCAGTAGTATATGCAGGTGAGCTGGATTTGTACTTGTTGATGAATTGTGCTGTCTTTGGGATGGGGTCAGCAACAACAATCTCCTCTCCTCACATCAGGGTGCCTTCTGGAGCCCTGGCATGGAGGGATGACAGATTGAACACAAGAAGCACCATATTCAGTAAATGTCAAGACATGCTGCTGTCTGCTTTTCTCTGTGACATAATTGTACAACAGTATGTAGCAAATTAAAAAGAGCCTTCACATTTTATATTTATAGCAATTAAAATCAGTAATTGTTAAAATCAGTGTGCTTACCGTATCAGTGTGAACTGTGTGTTTGCTTCTGGCTGGTGAGAAGTTCAATGTCTGGTTGCAGTCTAGTGGTAGCCAGTCTCAAGGTCTGATGCAAGTGTTTATCTGTGAGTCTGTTCCTTGTTGTATTCTTGGTTTGCTTCATGCGGGAAAATGTTTGCTCACAGATGTAGGTGCTGCCAAAAACTGTGGACATCTTCATTGCATGCTGTTTGATGTTTGGGTAGGTTTCCTCTGGGAGCGCAGCATAGAACTCAATGAGACTATCAGGCTTGAACGCGTCTTTAAGGATATCACAATTCTGCAACTCGGCTAGTTCAAACTGAAGAGTGGGATCGGCATCATTTATGTCGGCAGCAAAGGGGTTCTGGAACAAACGTATTGCTTTACCGTTGACATGAAGCTCACGGAACCGCACACTGAACTGTCCCTGCACCATTTCCAGTGCATCCTTGCACTTTTCAACTGGGAACGGGACAGGTGGTTTCTCAGCGCAGTAGCTCTGCGTGGCAGGGAGATGCGTGAAGTCCAGCTTTTCGACCTGTCGCACAAGCAGCACTAGTTTGACCTCGAACGCTCTGATGTGGGAATACAGGTCACTGATTAGCTTCCCTTTACCTTGGCGCTGCACGTTAAGGTGGTTTAACATTTCAGTCACATCTGTTAAAAATGCGAGGTCCCATTTCCATTCTGGCTCGGTCAACTCTCGCACCGTTTCACCTTTAGACTGCAGGAAGGTGTTGATTTCGGGTAGCAGGTCGTAGAAACGGCGCAACACTTTGCCTCGGCTTAACCACCGGATTTCTGTGTAGTACAGCACATCCTCGTAGGCAGACTCAAGCTCGGAGAGGAAGGCCTGGAACTGTCTGTGTTTCAGACCATTTTTTCGGATGTAGTTGACACAGTGCACAACCACCTTCATGACAGACGCCCACTTCAAAACTTTGCAGCATAGGGCTTGCTGGTGAATCAGACAGTGGACTTGTAGTGGGGGGGTGAGACCTCGTTCCTCGAATTTGCTGTTCAAGCGCCCTACTAGCCCCCTCGTCGTGCCAACCATACTAGGTCAATTTAGACCAGGCTAGACCCAAGTCTTCCATTGTTTTGCACACTTGGACAAAAATATCCTCTCCGGTTGTAGTTCCTTTGAGGCTTTTTAGTGCTGCCAGCTCCTCAGACACTTCAAAGCTTGCGCTAACCCCACGAATAAAAATGAGCAGTTGAGCTGTGTCCTGCACATCATTGCTCTCATCCATGGCCAAAGCAAAAAACTTGAATTGTGACGCTTTCTCGTTCAGCTGCTCATAAACGTTGTCTCCCAATTCTTCTACTCGCCTGGTCATAGTAGGTGCGGAGAGACTAACACCATTGAGGGCCTCTCTCTTGTCGGGACACACCTCCTCGGCCACAGCAAGGATGCATTGTTTAACAAAGTCCCCATCAGTGAATGGCTTCCCATGGGTAGCTAGTATGTGAGCTACCTTGAAGCTAGCTCGAACAGCAGCCTGGTTTACCTGGGATTGGTGAATGAATGTATGTTGTTGTGCAGCCAGTCCGCCTTTCATTCTACGAATTCTGTCTGCTCTTGCTTGCCCTCGCAAGCTAGCAAAGTCACTGTGGCGGGTTTCGTGGTGACGACGAAGATTATATTCCTTGAAAACCGCCACACTCTCTTTACAAATAATGCAAACGGCACGGTCCTTATACTGAACAAAAAAATAATCGTTGGTCCACTGTTCATTGAAAATTCTGCACTCTATCAACTTTTCGTTTAACGTTAGCCATTTCTGCTGTCCTGAACACTGACAGTTCTATGCGTGCGTTGTCTGTCTTTCACTTGATCTCGATCATGGCGGGTGACGACAATTCGGCAAATATGGTGCATTTTATTTTATAACTAAATATATATTTTTTAACTGAAAAAAAATCAACAAAATACCAGATGCAGACATGTTATTATTTTCCAAAACTCAATTTGAAAAAATAGGCCATGATGACTTTTGGCGATTTGCCTCATAGGGCCGGTTCAAGTAGTGGGGGGCAGAGGGGGTGGGGGGCCGGTCAAAGGAGGGGGGCGGGCCGGATCCGGCCCCCGGGCCGTAGTTTGATGACCACTGGTGTGACCAGGCGCCACTGACCAAGTCACCTGGTTCAATACGTTGTCATCTCATAACGCCTTGAACCAGGTGACTTGGGAGTGCCTGGGATGGGGTGCTCCGAATGAGCGAGAGAGAGGGCGGGACTTCCACACATGCTTCGGAGGGAGCGATATCCGTTTCAGTTACATGGGTCTAGCAGTGAGAGGCAGAGAGGGAGGGATTTCTGATAGAGGGATTTCCATTTCCATTACATGTTTTGGATATGGCTTTGTCAAATTCTTCGTCAACAAACTCCACATTTATTCTCCTTGTCGTTGTTGTTGTTGTTCTTGTCTTGTTCTTCATGTTCTTATTCTTCTTGCTCATCTCGCTTATTCTTGACTGTTAACTGCCGAACACAGCTCATAGGAAGTAAGAGAACGAAAATTGCTTTGCGGTAGGCCGGGATTTGGAAACATTGGGAACGCGGTTTACTGGCACAGGTATATGAAATACTTGTTGTTAAAAGGCCGATCTACTTGCGTAAAAAAAATTACATTTAATGAAAGCTAACAATGGAAACACAAAACAAATGCAGACTGCTGACTATAAAATATATATATGTGTATACTAATATTAACAATAGTTGGAAATTTCAATCTTCTCATTCAATCAAATTCAATCAAGTGTTTTTTAGCCTGCTCAAACTACAAGAAGAACATTTTGGAAATTCACTTTTTGCATTTGATATTGGGGAAGTGGATTTTAAGCAAAATAGTGAGAGTACAGTTTTTTTATATTGACGATTTTCTATGTGTATGCAATGTGTCATTAGAAACTAGGCCTTAGTCAATGATTTTTCTGTATTTCACATCTATGGCATTCAATCAAAAGCCAAATTTACATACTATATCCAATATTCTGATTCTTTTATTGATTGATTTTATGCATGTAAGAATTATAATTCTAAACTCGAATTTAAATTTAAACTATAAATCAAATTATTCTTTGGGGATATATTTGCATATTTCCTGATGCGGTGTATCATTCATTTCCTTCTCTTTCTTTCTTTCTTTCTTTCTTTCTTTCTTTCTTTCTTTCTTTCTTTCTTTCTTTCTTTCTTTCTTTGCTAGGAGCTCGGACCAGCAGCAGTTGACATATGAATGATACATTTTCATTCTCACTTTTGTGAGGTCATCATCTGCTTGGCAGGTCAACTTAGAGAGCCTAGACACACATAAGTGCCCCTACTTAAATGGCCACATTACTTTCTTTGAATGGAAACCCTTTTGTTACAAACTATGATTACACTGAAGGATGCAAAAACCAAACATTTGTGTACTTCAATTGAATGACATTAAAATGCAATGCAAAATATAGTGGCCAACAATTTGATGTGGATTACCAGCAAGGGGCTTTAATGGTACCTGCACTTGAGCGTCAGAAATGTCTGTCACACTCAGGGGGTGTTCATGGGTAGTTCATTGAGAAGACGGAGGCTGGTTTCTGGGTCACAGGGACTGTATGTCCTCCCTGACGCTATGCTCCACACGAGTCCAACCAAGTGAAACACCAGTACCTTCGTTAAATATTCATCCTCCCTGTCAATAATTAAATGCTCATTATTTGAACCTGAGGAGTGGTGTGATTCCAAAATGTGCTGCTAATGCATGGGGCGAGCGGCGCACCTAATAGCCAGGCGCCATGATGAAAGGAGGATGCACAGAGTGATACGCATTCTTCTTCTGTTCAATAGGTGAGAGAACAGAAGCAGCGTATCACATGAAACATTCACAACCGTTGTCCTGACTTTTTTGAACATCTGAGGTTTTTTTGTATTCCACGATTGTACAACTGCTAAGGAAGGGAAGCTTGTTATCTCTGACCCTTTAAAAATCGACTCCTTTCTTAAAGCAGTAGACAGGTTTTTTAATTATTTTTTTTCGGGAAGAGCGGAAAAGTGGAAATTCCAAAGCACAATCAACCACCCACGCAGGGAAATAATGACACAAGAGCCAATTTAGGTGATAAAAGACAGACAGCGCATGAATACACATGTAAATATGCACAAAAACATAACTAATATGGCACCCAAGGCAAGGGGTTGATATAATAATGCTAGCACTGTCCTGCAGCTACAGCATACTCACCCAGTAGAGTTGTCTATTAATTCAAGCAGGAAGTGGCTGCTCCCTCTCTCAGAAAACTTTGGAGAGAATCTTCGATACATAATCATTTTCTTCTTTGATGTCAAGCACAATTTATTGTTGTTTGTTGTTGTTATTAGGCTTTTCTGCGTGAACAACTGAGAATTAGATATTTTGTCAAGTGTGTGTGTGTGTGTGTGTGTTCGTTCTATGGCTCAAGGACCTGTCTGTGCTGTAAACAGAGGGAGGGTAAACAGGCAGCTGGCGTTCTCCATTGTTATTATCCTGTTTGTATAATTAGCCTTATAAATTGCTTACATCAAAGGCACCATCCCCTAAACTTCCCTTGCCTTTTATAAAGAGTGTGTGTGTGTGTGTGTGTGGGGGGGGGGGGTTGGACAGCGCCGGTCCCCCTCCCTCGGTGACTCTCTGAGCCAACTGAGGATTTACACTCTCCTGGGTGTTTTCCAAGATTGTGCTTCTGTATGAGAAACATCACAATCTCATTGTTGTTCAAAGCACTTTTCTTTATATTAGACATACCGCAAAATATACACCCTGTTTTAATCTGTGTCTATTCTAGTTGATCAAGCATGTAACCAAAAATATGCGGGTGAATATTTTATTGCTTTCAAAGTTGCTTCAGTCTTGGTGGAGATACATGTACAGTGCTTTTTAATGACCCGTATAGAGGGGCTAATGTGAAAGTGCTGGGAGTACAGTATGTGCAGATTCCCCTGCACTCTGGAATGTCAGTGAACAATGATGGGCTGGCAGCTGGAAGTGGTGAGAGACAGCACATGTCAAAGGGGGTTTGCACACATTTGATTGACAGTACCAATGCTGCATCTGCCATCATTTTAATGGCATTCATTATTCAATGTATATTACTTAAAAGCATATGCAAAATTAAGATTAAGCCACAAAAAACACATTTTATGTGGTATTTAAAGAATAATATGCATAATATATCGCTTGTTAATATTTATGGCAAAGAATTTCAAGCATTTTCTTGTTCTTGAGCTAGTCCTCTGCTGAAAGCGTTGACTCTCATGATTTCAATTAATAACTAAGAAAGTAAGAGGAGCACGAAGCAGCACAAAACTGGAAGCTTTTTACACAGAGGAGAAAAACCTGCCAAGGGGAATTTATCTCAGAGTCAGATTCACTTATGTGTAAGAACAAGAGACTGGCCTCGTTGGGGATAAAATACACCAAGACCAAAACAGAAATAGGCAAAAAATATTTTGTTATGAGGTGTTGAATACATAGTGTACAATACACCGTCCTCAGTTTGTAAACTAAAGTATTCAGATAAAATCTTTCTTCAATGCAAAAATGTTAAAAGATAATTCTGCATTGTAATGAAGAAAGAGGATTATTTCAACAATAAAAACCTCTAAATAAATGCAGACAGATCTAGTGGTCAGTACTTTTAAAATGTTTCAGTTCAAAGTGGGACCTTTTACAACACAACCAACCAAATGCTAATGCAAAGAACACCTTCCATATAGGTGGTCATACAGTCAAACCAGTTCAACCACATTGTCTCTTACTGACTACAGTATACCATCATAATATAAGGCTATATAAGGCCATGCATTTTGACTGCAGCTGGACAATGTGAGCGGAATTTACGCTCGGGACCGACACAAAATTCGACCAATTATTAGAGCAGTTACCCCTACAGCATAATAAACCCTCTCAATAACTACTAATACTATTTATAGTATAAATAGTATAAGTATATAATATTTAACGTAAAATGGAATTACTCTTAGTGCTTTCACACTAGGGACCCAGGGCCCAGATCCCAGTCCATTTGACCCCAAAGTCAAGTAAGTTTGATTAGTGTGAACACAAGTGTACTGTACCCGAGTCCGTACCCGAGTCCGTACTTGAGTCCATACCGAGCCCACTTGAAAAGGTTGTCGCGAGTACGGTTCATGTGTACTCGGGTACGGTAGGCATCAAGTGTGGACTCAACTGAACTGCACAGCCATAGCTGATAAAGCAGGAAGGCAGGCGAGAGGGTCGTTCTTGACATTGTCAAGCCCATTGGGAATGTGTCTATCTTATTTTTTTGCTCTATTCACTTACATATATTTTTCATCACAGCTATTTAAGTGTCTTTTTTGCCTATACTTTTACTTATAAACCAAAGTCTAGGCTTAGAATAATTCAGCAGAAATTAAGGAACCAATTACTTAGTTATTAAGTTATGTATTTAAGTCATATTTGCCCTTGAAAATGTCCAACTTTAGAATTAGCATCCAGTCTCTCTTTTAATGGGCTACAAAGAAAAGTAAACACAAAGCTAAACACAATATCTGCAACGTGCTATTTATTTCGAATGCCATTGGCTGTGTTGATTTCCCTAATTGAGCTGTCCCATTTGTCATAATGTTAAGTACCATAGGATCACGGCTGAACAGAAATCATTGTTTTACTACAAAAATATGTCATTCTTGTGCGATAATATTAATAAACACTATGAGCAGTTTTCTATTTGCTGTTTAATTTCAGCTTGCATTAGGATTTCATTGTGCTTGATTGACACTTACATGATGGCTTGACATTCTGTCATCACTCACACAGCAGCGCTGTCTTAATATAATTAAATTATGCATGACTGCATTAATATTAGAGCGGCATGGGAGTGCCCGCTCTCTGCTGACAACAATTCTGCCATTTCAGTCGCATCTGTTGTGAACTTCGGCTAAACATCATTTTAAAGGATGGAAAAAGCCTGTTGTATTGATTTTGGGAAATATCAGAGTAGTATGAATGTAAATGTGAGTGTTTCTCTTCCTCCTCATACAGTCCTGTGTGTAGCAGGGGTCAATGGTCATGCATAGAAGGCCCTGAAGTCAGACGGTATCGGTACAGGACTAAAGGTTAGAGGAGTTACAAACAAATTGGCTGGGTTTGTTTTCTGGAAGCCCCCCTGAGGGAGAGAGACCCTGAACTGACAGGCCCCATGTAATTCTTGACAGAGGAAACTTTGTATCCAGACAGTCTCAGCACCGTGTTATTAAAAAGATGAGCATGGCCGTGGAAAATAAATAAATAAAGAAAAAATACTGATTAAATTTTAAGCAGCCGGCGGGCCGATAGTTTGCCTGAGGCATATTTGTCAGTTTCAAAGGGTGTTTTTATTAATTTTGTATTTTGCATTTTGTTAGTGGAAAGAGCGTGCACCACTGGGAGCGCCACAAGCTACAGCCAGCAAAGCCTATAGAAAGCAGAACGAAGACGCAGAGCATATCAAGCAGATCCTGCACACTTAGTGGGAGAAATCAACTCTAGATCAGCAGCCTACCCTGCTCAGACCCCCCACTTACTGCACACACACACACATGCATGCACGCATGCACACACCAGGCACGCATGCATGCACGCACACACGCACACACACAAAATGTCAAACACAAACATCTAGAGATGCGTGCAAAGAAATTAATTTGAATATATCATTCCACACATACACCCAGACACAGACGAATTAAAAAAATACCAACCCTAAAAAATAAAAACTACCCTGTCTGCTAACACATTTTATGAATTGAGTGGCATTTACTGGATTGGAGCAAAAGGCACTTTTTATTTGAATTAGTGAGTTCCCTAATTATTATAAAGGTACCTTGTTCACTCTTCTAAACATACTGAAGTGAATGCGTACAATGTTTTATAAAAGCATTGAAGCACAAGTTGTAAAAGTTTGTCAACCACCAGCTGTAGATGATACTGATGATACATACTGATACAAACCATTGCTCACCCATTTCCTTTTAAATTTGTACTGTATAACATTGCTAGTATACAAATGTTTGCACAATTTGCAAATGGCTTTATACCAGCTTCAGCCAATACTTTAACAAGTTGAGAACTCCTTACAATTTGCCATAGGAAGTTCATTGCAATCGTAACCATACAGGATTGTTAAGCATTTAGTCAGGTTTGGTACTAAGACACTATCCTCTTCGCTGTCCCTTCATAATCGACATGACATTTCAGAGAGATACACTGGTTACATTTGAACTATTATACCTTACATTTAAATGTCATGTATTTCTTTGCCCAAATAGACTGAGATTAGCTGGATTAGCTGGCTAATCTCAGTCTTTAGGTCAGTCATCATTAGAATCATAATCAAGAAAACATGGCAAGCACTTGAAATTAAGAAAAATCTTACATGGACACATATAGACCTTGCATATGTGTCTTATTTGTATCTACCTTTGCAAAGTAAATTAAAGTGTAATCACAAATTCCTAAACCTCAACCAATAATAGAAAAAATAGAAAACAGTTATTGAAAAGGAATCAATCCCAAAATGTGAATATACAACAAACCATCCTTACATATCTTGTGTTTATCATCTATAGTGACATCTTTATTTAAAAATGGCTTATCCCTAATCCATTTGTTTATTAAGAATACAGTATTTTAGATATTGTCCTGGAAACAAAGTTGCCAGTGCCAGCGACAATGCTATGGAAAGAAAATGAAACATGATGCGTCACGGGGAAAATCAATCTAGTATGTAGAGGCATGTGGGACGCAGGTAGTATTAATGGATTAATGGAAACGTATCACAAACAAACAAACTCAATGAGTGCTACTTGGAGTTTCAGAAAATCTAGTTAGACAGGATCAAACAGCATTGAACACATTGCAGCAAAAGCTGCCCTGAGGCTATAATTTGCTGAAGTTTTACCTACTGCTGGTTGAGACTGAAGTTACGCATGGAGACAAAGCACAGCACCCAGGAGTGTGTCTGCTTGTGTTTCTTCATGTGTGGGTACCACCACCACATTTAACAATAAAAAAATCCTATGCGTGTTTTTGGACAACATGAGGGCATACAATCCCCAGAATGGATTATGTTGTCTTAGAAAGAAATGGCCACAAATGCACTTTAAAAAAAAAAGACCACTATTTGCTCTATGCACTACACCTTCAAAAATCACTTTTCATTTCTAAATGCTCGTAAGGTATTTGTGTCAAGTCAATGAGAAGGAGGCTGGAGCGGTTTGAAGTAGATGCAACGGTGTTGTTTAGAGGTGAAGGAGTTAATTAGGTGATAGGGGGCTGACTGACGCTATGTATATACAGCACACTAGACAGCCAGATAACCCAAACAGGCTGCTAATCATGCTCTCCACTTCTTCACTCTCGCATTCATCTCCATGGCCTTTTGAAGTCGAGGCTGTCAGGAGCATCTTGACATACACTCGGCTCTATTGGATGCTTTGTTTATTATGGTTGATTCTGAATAAATCTCAAATATAACGCTAAATTACATTTAAGTGGTGATGGGTTAAAAAAAAAAGACCAGGGAAGGAGTCACAGGCATGGCTTTCTTCTTCCTCTCCCCGGTTAATGTGTGAATGTGTGTCCCGAACGGAAATGGCGCACGGTGAGCTTTGCATGTCAATTGGAGTACAGGAGGAAACCGAGCTACTTAATGAACAAAGAGGTAATACACAGATGTTCTTCAAGACTAGGTGTACTATAGCATGTGTATAATCAGTAATTAGTGGTGTAAAGGTATGAATGAAATGACACTGTACCTCCTAACTCACTTCTCATTTTCCGAAAGGCTCCGTTTGATGATCATTATTATTAATATTTGTTCCCTAACACGATTGTACTTGTTTAAAGACAGGCTGGAAATTGCTTTGAGATTGCTGCATGTGATGCGACGTAACGATTAAAGTGCTGAAATGAAACGTGAGAAGACAATGGATTCAATATACTTTTGAATCTCTTAGTGATTTTGGTTAAGTAGACTTTAGGATTATTTCATGTTGCCCTTCAGCTCGGAAATTGATAGAAAACATATTCAAGTATAAATGAATGCTCTATTCTGACGTGGTACTTAAAACATGTGCTACTAAAAAACAAAACTCATGGTCTACTTCAAATTAGTACTGCTAATTAATCGCTATCAATGAAATCACAGTTGATATTGGCTTTCTTGACTTTTTAAAAATATTGCGCACAACGATCTTGTATCATTTTTTTACTTGCTAACATATTATTACACAATTTTTGATTATTGTCACTTTAATAATAAATATTTGTAATTCAAAAGCAAAAAAGGCACTGTAGTACACAGCACTAGGCATTACACACTCCTCACTTGCCTATGAGAGTCGATCACACACATCAAACAGACACCACACACAAATACAGACCCAAACACACGTACACCCACCAGTGTTGTGCAGGTAACGTGCGTATTGGGAACTCCCGCCCCCTAATGTATTTTGTTTGCTTCGATAACGTTCATCATTAATAAGGATTTAGCATACATGAATGTACCCTGTTTCACAAATAATATCTCCTTTAGAATGAAAGATGTGAGTTAATTGATGGCTAGCTGTGATCCAAATGAGAGTCTTATTGAGCAATTAAGATCAAACCATAAAAATGATTATGAATTAATGAAGGGGGCATAAATGAATCATTAATGACAAATGACTTTGAGTCCAGGCTCTGACACATTGTGTCATTTTTATAATTGTTTGTGGTTATTAGAAAACTATATGTTGTATCTTCCTTGTCATGTTATTTTATAATAATCTTAGATGTAGTGTAGAAATCAGAATATAGCCTTCTGTTTCTTTTTGTTATGTATTCATGTGTATTTGTTTAGATTTGGATATTTAAAAAAGTCCTTCCATGCTGCACTTTTGGCTTTCAGACGATTTTGTTCTCACTATTTTATGCTCCTGGCAATAGTAACGCATTCCATTACTTATAATAATTTGTGTAAATAAGAAAGTAAAATGTGTTCTTTGTCAAAAAAATTGGTTTTGGTCAAGGGCTTCATTCTTGGGGCTGTCTAACAAATACTGTAAATGATGTATTTACAAACACACACACACACACACACACACACACACACACACTAGCCTTCCATTTACAGTAGACGTGTAGTGTGGGTGTCCCTGCTGACAAGGAGCAAGGGTCTGAACATGTACAGTAATGTTGCTGTTTTCTCCCTAAGCCCCTTTACTGTCTGTTCAGCCTCCCCTGCCATCTCCTCTCCTCAGACACACAATGCTCCGCTGATGGGGTGACCAGTTCACCATCGGATACAGCTCAGCTGCATTTATGGAAACATAATTGAAATGAACCGCGGTGCTCTTGTTACAGGGTTCAAGGTCATTTAGGTGCAATTATTTCATATGGAGTCAACAATGAGGCAAATGGAGACATCACAGAAACCAGCCGATGCTGCAGGGAGCCCTGCGAGTGCCATTAATACGGACAGATTTGTTTTTTTCTCCCTATCAGCCATTACCGTCTTTACCTCATACAAATTACACTCGTAAATGACTCCCAAATAGTTTATTTTACCATTTCCAAGCCAATGCTTATTATTTAATGTTCCTTGTCTTTCTCTGCTCATGGATAAGGAAATTGTTGACTTAATTCCATTAATGTTGTATTGCAGCTCAATCTCTGGTGCCCTGTGCGTCCGTGCTGTGGCATGGCTTGTCTTTTAGCGGTTCTGCCTCAGTGATCTTGGATAGAACACGACAGTTACATTAATGTTCTCATGTAAATTACTTTCCACACGTATGAAAAAATAAATAACATGGACCATTCATTGCTACCCTATGACAGGAGCATCAACACAACATTCACACTGCACAGGCCCAAATGGCCAAATCTATTATGCTATACAACAATTTCCCTGTTACATCCAGTCAGGAAGATGGCCAATAGGCCAACAAAAGGGTAAAAAGCAATGACTGAGAACACTCCCTCAGCGCATTTTAACAAAGCAATTGAAAATGAGAGAAAAAACTGAAATAAAAATAGGGTTCTGGGCTTCCTTCACATCAATGTAATGTCAGCAGGGGCTTGTTTGGTAAGTAATGGCTCTTATTGGAGAATGTAGCATTTGTCATTGCTGTGGTGTGGTTGGTGATTGACAGCTTGGCCTATGCCCTGGACATTATAGAAAATATAAAAAGGGAAGTCGACGGTTACTTGAAAAGATTGTAATTTCTATGTCATAGCAACATCAGATGAGGTTGGTTTCTTGAAAAACAGGGACAATTACTCTGATCCCATGTAGAGAAACACAGAAGGATTGTTGCAAATGGAAATAGGAAAGAAGCAGAATTTAAATGAAATACCAGAAAAATAATAAAAGATGATTAAGATTAGGTTAATAAATAACTGAATCATCAGTAAAATATTTGTATGTAATGTTTCTCTTCTTGAATCCAATTTTTTTTTTTTAAATTAATTTTCATAAAACATTGTATCACATAAAACAGTGTGTGTATGTGTGTGTGTTAGGCTACAAACAGCTTCCTTATACAACCCTGCAGCTTATTTGAAGTGAGTCCATTCTAAACATGAAAGCACATCTAGCACAGAAAGTGTGTAGTCAAGACGACCACGCCGCCATGTCCCCAAGACATGTCTGGATTCTCTGACCGTCTCCCTCCACGATGCCAGCCAGCTTATCTCACAAGACACACAAGACCACCTTACCTAGGAGCCCCCTCTCCTTCCTCACACAATCGATCTAGTATTTAAAAAGTCATTCAAGTCGAAGAAGCCATGAATGGACACATCCGTCGTGAAACATAGTCAAAATGTTGATTCATTGATTCAGAAATATATGACTGTTAAAAAAAATCTGTGAAATCGTATGTAAAATGATACGTAATAATCCTATTTCGATTTCGTCTCCAACGGTTCCTCACCTTGCTATTTAGATTTTCTTTAACTGCTGTTTAACTGTTTGTTTCTAAATACCAGAGGCCGGTAACAATTCCTACTGTTAAGCCACGGCGGCTAAATATTTACGAAAAGAAACCGTGGCGGAAATCTTTGTGATGTGTCTATCACAATGAAGAACGGCAGTGCTTAACACCGGGACATAGATCCCAGCCCAAACAGCAGTGTGACACAGCGTTTAATTACAATGCATGTCTAATTGAAAGGCCCCTGGAAAATAGTGTGATGACTCTCCGCTCGCCGCACGGTTAAAAAACTTAATTAATTATGAGGCGCTGCCCCCCCAACCGCCTCTTTTATTGCAAGTCACCGGTGTACCCGCCCCAGTGAGCTGATGACATTCTCAGCCCTTCATCCTTCAGAAAAATGAATGGCGTGGCAGCAGCGTAATCAAATGAGCTGTGGAGGCAGCCAGTGAATATGTCATTGAGTGTGACTGCTCCCCGAGTGAATTGTGATTTATCTGTATGGGCTGCTCGTCATGTGAACAGACTCGCTACACACACCATGCGTTCACCCGGCCCTGCCATGTTTGACAGGCTCACTAGATCACTCCGGTGTCTTAGCGTGGTCTGGGGACCAGACCTCGTTCTCCTCCTACCTCCCCTATCTCTCACACGCTCTGCAGTCTCCTTGCAGTTGACCTGAGATGCTCTATACTTAAGAGCACTTCATTTAAATATAATTCTTTAACCTCATTGCTGCAAGAGGCCCTGGTCAATACGCATACTGCATGGTGCTCTCTGACTGACTCAACGATTGGTTAATGGCCGCTTTTGTTTTGTAGCCGGGTTCAATTTAGCGAACAAATCACCCATTGTCTAAAGATTATGTTAAAGACGCACTGTGTAATTTTTTCTCCCATCTAGTGGTTACATTTTATTTTGCATTCAAACAAATGTATGCTCTCTAGCGCCTCGCGCTTTCAAATGTTCGTTGCAACCTGTTGGAACTACGGCACGCTGGCTCTGAGTGAAAACGCGTTTAGCCTTACCTGTACCACGTAGTGCTTTTTGTCCCTCTCGGCAGTTCATAGACCGGAAGGACATGGAAGCCTCCATAGAGCTCGCCCGTCCTAATGTAAATTCAGATTCAGTGATTCTTCGCTCAGGAGGATAAGTGAGATTGTTGACAGAGATAATTTTACACCAATGGGGACTTATTTATGAATGAAGACGTTGATTTGAGGTAATAAATTACTTAAAACACTACACAGTGTACCTTTAAACAGATGGATGAATACATGTCCCATAATATTCTCTTTTAAAAGGAAAAATAAAGGATACAATGTGGGGAAACTTGCAGGAAACTGCAATCCTAAAATTGAAAAGCCTCATCTGATCTCTCTCTACAAAAAAAATATGCTTTTTAAAGTTGTTTATGATTTGAAAAAAGTTTATGTAAATACGTGATGTTTATCGTGCCTCTGTGCGCTCTGGCAGTGCTTCACATCAAGGAACGGGTATAGAACAGAGACACGTAAAGGGGCCAGGGAACCCGTTTTCTTTCCTCCTCCTTTTAATCCAAAATGTGATACGTACCTCCTCTAAATAATCTCCCCTTTCTACCAGCTGTACACAACCATGTCTGTCTCGCCCCTTCCATGCCTAAAGTGGGGTTGATTAGCAAGTCTCTAAACCTTGGGTACTGTGCTGAAAGGAGGCCAGCTGACACTCGGCACAAAATCAAAAGCTTCACTGTAGAATCAAAAGAATTCAGTGTGTCTCTGCATAAACATGAGCACGGCAGAGGTGGCGGCGGTGGGCTGCACAGTGTGTGCGTCACCTGACATCACCTCCCCGACACGCCGACACGGTAGTCACACATCCCTCCAACGCTGCCGTCACATGAGATGATACTTCAATGGGAGGTAAAGGAAAATAATTTTCCTGTGGGATCTACGGCAATATTGTTTATTGTGACCGTTTGTTTGGCAATGAATAATGTCCAATTTGTTGTTCATTCTTTGTTGTTTGGTGTCTTTTCCTATAAATGTTGGATACTGCGTGGCCAATTAGACATTTTCAGGCTTTTTCTTTGGATTCTCCGAAGAAAAAACCTGAAAAAACATGTCTGTTATGAGACGGATGGCATTAGCGGCTTGGTATTTAGATCAATATCTATTGGCATGTTACCTCAGTATTAAAAAAATAATTGGTTTTCTCTGGCTATTTGCATCTTTAAAAAATGGGCTGATGGACAATGTATTGCAATATTACCAAGTTTCCATATTTTCATTAAATAGTGTATCTAAGCTTAAATGAGAAAAACAGTCATAGACAGGTTTGTCTATGTAGAATATGTCATATTGGTGCATAATAGGTTTAAGTTATTAAGCCTTAGTATTATTGGCATTGCATTGTATTGTATTTAATAGCACAGATGTAACCTTTACTCCCTTCACAGTAGTAGTACACGTAGTAGACACTATAGGTAAGGTTAAAAAACAGGATGAGATCCATTATCTATTAAGACGCTGGCTATGCCTCGACAAATCCTCTTAGACATCAAATACATCAGGAGATCACCACTGTGGATGCCATTTTGTTCCTCTTCCATGAATGGTTGCCACCAAGAGAGCGCCGTCCCTACGCGACTGCACAAAGCAACGCAGGCTATCGTATTAGCCCCGTCGCTGTCTGTGCTAAATGTCATCCAAAGAGACAGGTCATTTACATTTTTGATAAAATGATCCTGCATATTTTATTTGTCTTGAAAATTAAAGAGTTCTTTAATCATTGTGGATGGAAGGGACTTAGCCGGCGTGCTCATGTGTTTCTGATTGCATTAGAACTGATGTGCCGTAGCATGATGGATATTTAATAGTGCCGCTGTCCCTCTGTATCATGTCACGAGCCTGACACACACAGATGCTCCGCAACTCTCCTGCTCGCACAGAATTGCTTTAATTATTAGTCCTATCATCTGGGCTTGTAGGGTATCGGAGGGCTGTTGAGAGGAGTGGAGAGGGGAGGGGAGGAGATAAGAGGAGGAGACAGGAGCTCAGATGAGAGGAGGAGGAGGAGAGCAGGAGTATTAAAGAGAAAAGGACCAGGGGAAAATAGAACATGGGGGAGGAGGAGGAGAAGAGGCGATTTTTGTGGGGAACACTTATGGATGAAAAGAGCAAATTTGTTGTTTTTTAAAGTATTTAAGTGAGCTTGCCAGGCACTCGGTGGTGAGGAGCACGGAGATGTGGTATCAAAGTGACAACTATACCCTGTTTTTTTGGTCTGCTTCGCTATCCCTCTCGGCAGGCCTAGTGGAGGGCCCTAATTGCTGAGTGTATGTGTAGAGGCTCTGAAGAGCCTAGGGCGGCCCTGTCGTGCCCCAGGCAGTGTGCTGATCAGACCTCCCCTCCTGCACCGCCGCCATCCCACTCAGCCACCAGAGCCCTGCGCTCTCCACTTGCTTTTCGCCAGATTGCTTGTGCCGATATCGGTGCCCGTGAAATCCCCGAAGAAGACAATGGTATCGCCGCCACCAGCGTTGGATTACCCCACAAATGCTGTCGTTACGTGTTTTAGTTTTCACGTATGAAAAAATGAGGATGCATAAAAGAGTTCTCTCTCTCTTTTTATGAAAACCAGAGTATAGAGAGAGAGAGAGCAGAGGGGGGTTATGTGTCTCTATCTCTCTCTTCTCTCTTTTCTATTTTCTCTCTCTCTCTCTCTCTCTCTCTCTCTCTTTTCTCTCTCTCTCTCTCCCTCTCTATCGCTCTCTCTCAATTTTTTCTCTCTCTCTCTCTCTCCCTGGCGCCTCCAGAATGTGGGCCATCTGCATTGAGGATGACACTGCTAATCACAGCCATAGAAGCGGCCTGACTGGTGTTGCTGGTGAACAGCCAGCCCAGCAGTGTGTGAGCATACTGAGTAATGCTCACCACACAATGACTCTGTCTGGGCATGCCAGGTCCATAAGCCTCCACCAGCCACGCCCTTTTCCTCTACGCCCTCACAATCACGAAGCAGCAACATGTGTAGGACTTCCTGTCAATTCACTACGTTTTGGTCAGTGTCCCAGAAGCATTCATTGCAATAGGGAGATGATAGTAGTCAGTCATTTCCTATTTCCCCCATTTGAAGCTGTTGTTTTTTGGCTATTCACGCCATTGTCTCTAAAATTAGATCATTATCCATTTCTTGTCTCTTTATCAGTTGTTGTTTTTTTGGAAAAAGTTGGGCCCGCATCTCTGCGAATCCCTTCTGGACCTGGAGAAATAGATAGTATGGGGGAGATTGGGCGGGCATGGGTGAGAGTGATGCGACGAGGGACAGGTAGAGAAGAGGGGTTAAATACAGAACGTTAATGGGTAAGTAGGTGGAGTAACAGTTGTGGTCTTCCTCCTGAACTTGAGTTGATATACCTCAATTTTAAAGCCCCAAAGTTTAATCAGGTGGAGGTTGTTGACTACAATTCTTGAATGATCTTATTATATTATATATGATGTGATGCAAGGGGGTTTATCTTATTAAAAAGGTTTACTAAGGAAGAAATGCTAATAGTCTAGGTGGAAGAGAACTAGCTGCCTTGCAGGCTGCTCTACCCAGCAAAGTAAGGACTTTCACAAGGCCATTTTGATGTGACCTCAGAGCTTGGCCTACAATAACACTACAATAATACAAAAAGGCTTCTTTTCATTTGAACATTTGTTGAATTGAATACTGCACAAAACGGGGCTTATCTAGGGTGCACAGACAAGTCGATATTGTGATCTTTACTTTTATATTCAAAAAGGTGCCACGGTGGCAAGGTTTTTCTCTTCCATATTATCACAGAAGAAACCTGCAGCCAATGCTGGGTCTGGGTCTTGTGAATTGTTCAAATGTATAAAAAAAATTCATGTTAATATAAGGTCAGTTTTCCATGCAGTATCCACGTTTATCTACAAACTTTAGAAATCAACATGATGGCGGCATGTACTCATTCATGGTGAAGTGTTTAATGTAAGAAATGTGCCCTTAAATGGAACAATTATCAGACACACTGGACCTAGCCTCTCTCTCTCTCTCTCTCTCTCTCTCTCTCTCTCTCTCTCTCTCTCTCTCTCTCTCTCTCTCTCTCTCCCTCTCCATCTCTCTCTATTTATATATTTTTTGACTTCCTGAAAAAACGGATGCAGTTCTGCAGCTCCACAGGACACATGGCATGTGGGGCCTGTCAGAAAGCACTCCATTCTAATGTGCTGTGGCTTTTCAAAAGCCAATCCCATGTAGGAAATAAAAGCCCAGACAACCACATTACTGTCCAACCTGTCAGCTTTGTTAAATATAAGATCCATCCTGCCTCCTGCAGCCTTAAAAGCTGAGCTGGCAGTCAGAGCGTTTGGGAGTGACAAAAGCAGATAGCTGCAGCTGAGATTTTTGCAAAGGAGAATGGACACTTAAATGTATTTTTATAGGTTTACAAGGAGTTCATTCTGCTCCCCATGAATCAATAATAAGTTGCGTGCAGGAGACCCAGGATACAATTATCCACCCTGAAGTAGCTCTCTTGTCACTACAATGAGCTCAGAAGTCAACATGCTGTCTGGTGCGATGGCATTCGTGTCCCCCTACAGCTCCAGTGAGCCGTCTCTCGGGACACGATGACTCCAAATAACTCAGACCAGCACATTCCCTTCTGACCTGGATCACTAGGAAGTGAATGAAAAATCAAATGGAAAAAAAAACAAATTTAGACTTAAATAATAAATACTAGACTTAAATAAATAAAACAAATATAATGTAAAGTATGAATCTAGCGTACGCTGATGTGAGAGGAAAGCGATCACTTAATATATTAACTTAAATGTATCACATGACAATATGTTAGTATGACAATGCCCTTAACAAATGCTTCATGTACACAGCATCGTTAAGAGTGACTTGTCATTGTAATCCGTTTCCGTTCGATAGCGCAAATCATTGCGAACAAACCCAATGTTCTCGTATGATTCACACATTTTTGTATATTTCAACAAAGATATACAGGCATTTTAAGTGCATCAGACATGGGAAGCGGAAGCAGCTGCAGTGTCCAGATGGGGGCTCCATGCTTCAGATGCGCTCCCTCAACATCTCTCTTGGATATTGAGATGTTTTACGCTACCATGAAAACCTCATTGCTTGCATGAAACATTCTGGAATTCAATCAAGGCAGATCTTTAGTTGGTTTTGCACGAGATCAATGCACCGAGACAGTCTTTTGTTATTCAATGAGTTGCAGGATCGAAGAAGGGATTTTTTTTTTTTTTAAAAGAGCGTCCAAGCAGACCACCGGGGGATGGGAGGTGGGGGAGTGTGTCCAGGGCCGCAACGAGTCGCATAAATAAATAAAGTCAAATCTGGGATATGATGATATTCCCTTTGCTGCCGTATTCTCCATTGAGTTAAATGAATCTATACTCATTGATATGGGTTTGTTTTCAGCCATGGATAAAGTGTGTGAAGTGAAATAAGGATTTCAATAACAAGTTAAGATTATGACCAATATACTCAATATATACACTACATTGTGTATACAATATATTATATATGAAATACATATTTTGCAACATCATGTCAGTGAACTCACACAGACCAATTACCTCTGCAGACTGTTGCTGATTGACACAAATTGGCAGTTTGCAAGATCATAAGCACCTTGATAGGCTACTTTTGCTACTTTTGCAGTTTCCATCAGATGCACTAAACTGGCAGGCAAGCCTCACACGTACACATTAAGACAACAGCACAAAAACATAACAAATACAATGTATAAATGTATAGAAACAGATCATATGAAATCGTAGCATTTCAGGAGTTTTGTTTTGTTTTGTTTAAAATTCGAAATTCACTAAAATCTGAAAAAAAACAAATATTGCAAAACAAACCAACATTTCCAAAATATCTACGATTAACAAATTGGGTAAGCTAATGACACAAAGCATGTTGCGGTTTCTGAATTAATTTCTTCCTCTAAATGAAGGTGTGTGTCATTTACAGACAAAGCAGTGCGTCAACCAATGCATCAATGTTCCAGTTCCAGTTCTGCATCACAAATACTTAAGAAGAGTAATTTCCTCTAAGTCTGCGGCAAACAGAGCCATTACACGACGGAGGTGAAAATATTTACATGTGTCATCCATCACCCATCACCCCCCTGTGGCATCTCAGTGCCCACAGCCACTGAGAGGCTCACTGTGAACCAATCACAGCCAACACAGCATTCACAGTCTGTTTTCACAGGCCTTGCATATCAACCTTCCCAAATAATTTACCAAGCGCAATTAGCCGGCTCTAGTCAATTATGAGCCATATGAACTGGAGTTACTGTAATATATTAAAGCAACTGCAGCCTCTCTCTCGCTCTCTTTTTTCTCTCTCTCTCTCTCTTTCTCTTTCTCTTTCTCTTCCTCTTTATATGTTCCCACATACATGCACAAAGTGGTGTGTGTATGTGTGTGTGTAAATGTATCACTGGTGGTTTCCAGAGAAGTCCGTCTGGTCTGACAAATTAGAAATAAACCTGTTTGACAGAACCGGTTTGGTTAGAACAAATGTGAGAATTGAAAGATTGTTTGATACACTTTCATGAAAGCCTGCAGAGACATCTCATCCTTTAGCATGTGGTAATGGCTGCTTGTTGTTGGATTCAATGGGAGAAGCTATTCATACTGTTGTGTGATTGAAAAGAAAATTGTATCCTTTTGATGTTATAAATGTGTCTATTACCGCATTTGCACACAACATTTCTATG